>NW_020769346.1:8808848-8864662 GCF_900518735.1 Pseudonaja textilis | reverse complement strand
TTCGAATCTTACGCGGGAGAAAACCCGAACAACCAAAGATCCACATATAAATACCCGCGAGAACCTCAGAAAACAAATATATATATATATATATATACATACATACACACACACACACGTGTGTGTGTGTGTGTGTACATACATACATACATATATTTGTTTTCATAGATTTTCACGGGTACAGGTATTTAGGTCTAGATTTGTTCAGGTCTTTTCCCGTGTAAGATTAAGAGTATCTTGACGACGTTTCGGCAAGGTCCCACTCACCATCCTCAGGCTGGTGCTTTCGGCTTCATGCCAGTGCAAGCAGTGTGTGATCGGAGCTGCCGTCTCTCTATAAATACTGATGGTGTGCTGGGCTAGTTGGCTGCGCTGTGCCTCTTGATTGGTTGATGGAGTTGATGTTGGTATAATAGGCCTTGTGAGTTTTGTTGTGGAGATATCCCGGATCTTGTGCTGTAATCTCCTGGGTCGTTTGTTTTGTAGTTATCTTTTTTCCATTAGCCTCTCGTGTTTTAACGGCTTGGGTAATGGGTTGTGTGATGGGCTTGCAAGTTCTTTTGTTGTGGTATCCTGGGTCCTGCGTTGTAATCTCCTGGGTTGTTTGTGTTTTGATCTCTTTTCCATTAGCCTCCTGTTTAGTAACGGCTTGGGTAATGGGTTGTGTGATGACCTTGTGAGATTTATTGCTGTGGTATCCTTGGTCTTGTGCTGTGATATCCTGGGTCATTTGCTGTGTTGCAACTTCTTGAGTTCTTGTGGTGTAATTTCCTGACTTTTCTGATGTGATGTCCTGAGCGGGTGGCTGTGATATAGCATTCTGGGTTTTAGTCTGGCTTTGAATTTGGGGTCTGGGTCTGTGTTCTTGGCGTGTCAGCTTGTTTGGTTTTGGGGTTGGGGGTTGCGACAGCTGGTAAAGCAGCCGTGGTTTGTTTTCTGGATGGTGGTTGTCCTTCGTTTGTAGGATGGGCTTGGGCCTGGGTTTGATGAGGGGGATTGGCGGTGGTGTCCCGTGTTGTTTTGGGTCTGGTGTTGGTTTTTGTGGCTGGGACCCTTACCAACAAACGATATATACATATACACACACATATACATACATACATACATATGAGGGGGGGAGGGAGGTATAGATACGATGTGGAATGGAAAAACTAGTACAGGTGACTAAATCTTCTACACAACTTGCTAAATTGTAGGCAAGCAATGATTAGCAAAACCAGTTTGTTGAGGTAGTTAAAACATCAGGGTAGAAACCAGGAAACCGTACATTCTAGTTCCTCCTTGGGCATAAAGACAGCTATGTGATCTAGGGCCGATTACTGTTTCTCAGTTCTAGGAAAGAGGCAATGACAAATCATTTCGGAAAAACCCTGCCATGAAAACTACAGGTGTTGTCCATACAATCTCCAAGAATTATACATGACTGAATGGAAGCAAAAAAGTTTCAATATTTGTTTGTTTATTATTTAGTCAGTCAGTCACCTGAAAAGGCCTGAATGGACAATGCCACCCTGAGCTCACCCCTGTCCTGGCCCAGAAGCAGTTGGTAAGTGTGCTTTCCTGCAATACTTCCAAAGTGATATTTTCTGGTTTGCACCAGTGGTTTCTCTGCTGTTCTTTAATCTGAAATAGACAATGTGTGCATACCTATTGGTTAATGGATGGAATTGCCCTCCATTCAGATTGTGGCGATCCCTTCTTTTTAAAATAAACAGGTTTACTGATTAACCTTTTCTGTTGTTTTTTTTAACTACACTCATTGATGGCTAGGAATTAAAATCACTCTTCTGAATATGGTCAGCACAAGAGAAAGATAAATTTCATCTATGAATGACCTGTAAATATTTATTCCAATTGATTGCTACACCATATTTGTACTTGTAATGGTTATGGTTATCTGCCTATTTCACATTGTAATTTATCATTAATACATAGGAATTCCCAGTTCTTTATATGTAACCTGTTAGCACTTTAACTGTCCCCACTAAAATGAATTTAGATGCCTTCTGATTTTAAATTTATCAATTTAAATCTGTCCAAGATCAAGTGAGGTACTAATATCACTCTATAAAATCTTAGTAAGACCACACCTAGAATACTGCATCCAATTTTGGTCACCACACTATAAAAAAGATGTTGAGAGAAGAGAGAGATTGTTGAGAAAGATGTTGCAGAGAAGAAAGAGCAACCAGGATAATTAGGGGACTTGAGGTTAAAACATAGTATGAATGGTTGTAGGAACTGGGCATTGCTAGTCTAGTGATGAAAAGGACCAGGGGAGACATGATGGCAATGTTTCAATATTTGAGGGACTATCACAGAGAGGTTAAGCTGTTTTTTAAAGCACTTGAAGGCCAGATAAGGAATAATGGATGGAAACTGAACAAAGAGAGATTCAACCTGGAAATAAGGAGAATGAGAGCAATCAACCAATGGAACAGCTTCAGAAGTTGTGGGAGCTTCATTACTGGAAGCTTTCAAGAGATTGGACTACCATTTGTCAGAAATGGTGTAGGGTCTCTCTCCTCTTGGACAGAGTTGGACTAGATGGCCTATAAGGTCCCTTCCAAGTCTGTTAATCTGAATATGTATTTTCTCTCAGACACACCTCACAGGCTTTGAACTGAAATTTTTACATGGCTTGCTTTTTATTAAATTTTAAAGATCCATTCCCATCTGATCATTGTTCCACAAAACAGTACTTTTTACAGAAACTTAGATGAGCAGCTGCTGCTTCAAAGATTATTCTCGCCTACTTGCAATTCACATTCAGAACAGCAGGTAATTTCAAAGGGCAACAAGCACAATTTTTTAAACAATGGTTAATAATTTCTATCTATTAAAAAAAATATGTAATTGAAACTGAAGCCAGAAAGCAAGGTACATATTAAGAATCAGAAACTGAAATTGATTTAAGGAAATTAAGGTGAGTAACATAGAATAATTTCTTACCATCTATCATTCCATGATTGAAGATGCCATGTACCAATGTACTCCCTTTTCGGAAGTGATCTGTCATGTCCTCGAGCCAATTGGCTTCTAAGGCACAAATGCTTTTTCCACTGTTGATGAATCTTACCGGTACAATTACGGTGTAGTATTGGCTGGGTGTCTGCAAGGTCTTTGGCTGGTTGAAGAGTGCCAAGGTCTCAGTTTCTATACAAAAATATAAGAGTTGAAACAACAATTGTAGGACCAGAAAACATGATGCATTATCTTTTTCCAGATGTGCTAGGATCTGAAGCCCTGGGGCATGATTCTTACATAATTTGAGAGCATTAAGTCAGAATACTGCATTATATTATATGACATATAGTAAGTTTGGCAAGCACAACCTGAATTTTCTAATGTAAAATTGAAAGTTTTGAATAATTAATACAAATAGAATGATTTAATAATTAACATAATGATTTGCAGTATGTAATTAATATAAACATGTAGCATTAATTAAATAGAGTTAATATATTTAAATTATATGATGATCAAAACTTGCCACTTATAGCTGCATAAATAAAATCAAGCAAGAGACTATAGTATAGATTACCAACTTTCTTGCAATCTGCCTGATATCGCAAATTTTTTTTCACAGTATCCCTAACTCTACCTGTGAATTAATTTGGGTAGTAGTTTGAACAGTACCTGAGAGAGGTCTAGTCTATATTTGCCTTGAAAATTTAAAATATCTTGCAACACTGAGGGAGCGAGCAATATATACATTTTTGTAATCATAGAATTTGGAAAACCCTACTAAAAAAGACTGGTTGTATATTACACCAAAATATGAATAAATAATAAACATTTAATATAAAGATAAATAGTATATAAAACTTTGAATATTATTTTTATATTTATATTATACTATATTTATATTATACTATCTGCCACACTGTTTTAGAATAACAAATGGTGCCATGGCGCACATTTCTCTTCACTCAGAAATCTTTGCAAAGCAGATCTTTTCTGCTATGATAGTAGTAGTTCTTGTTTTATTTTGATTTCATGACCTCCTAGTACTATGCAGAATTATTATCCAGAAAAAGCAAGCAGTTACTTCCTTTAATTCCAGAAATTTCCATTTTTGGCAAGATCTTAACTTTTCTTTCATTTTCATAATGTGTGAAAAGTCTAGTGGTTTTTATTACTGTACAGAAAAATCACAATCTATGAACTGGTTATTTTTCTCTAAGTAATTTAACTGAAATGCTATATTATCTATAACTTAATTTTGTTATTTTTTTCCAATGCAACAGTTCCCAGAATATTGTTTATGCTAAAGTGGTATTTTATATATTGCCTGAACAGTATGTTTAAACTGGCAGATACATTACAAACAATGCTTTTTCTTTTTAATAATTAAAGAATGAGACATTTTGAGGCTGCTTGAAAAATGTTCATTCTTTGCCTCAGGGAAAACTCCTGCACATTTTCCCCCTTGTCATTAGGGATTATGACAATGGTTACTACAAAGTTAAACCATTCTTTTTCTTTCTTTGTTCCACTTTTAGCACTCCAATTGTTCTTTCAAATTGCAGAATTTATTTATTTATTTAATTTGTCAATCGCTTCCAGAATAATAGGTATAAGTATAAGCATGAATAAGGATACAGGAAATAGGTACGAATAAATTGGGACAATAGGACAGGGACGGTAGGCACGATTGTGCACTTATGCATACCCCTTACACACCTCTTAGGAATGGGATGAGGTCAATAATGGATAGTTTGAGGTTAAAGGAGTGGGGTTTGAGAATGTAACAACAGAGTCAGGTAGTGCATTCCAGGCATTGACCACTCTGTTGCTGAAGTTGTATTTTCTGCAATCTAGTTTGGAGGAGTTTACATAGAGTTTGTATCTGTTGCGTGCGCTTGTATTGTTGTGGCTGAAGCTGAGGTAGTCATTGACTGGTAGGACATTATAGCAGATAATTTTGTGCGCTACGCTTAAGTCCAACTGTAGTGAATGTTTTACACACGAGAAACTTGAAACATGAATGTTGTTAGACTGATAAATCCCAACACATATTAAGCCTAGGTTTTATAGAGAATTATAATAAAAATAGAAAAATCCCCCCCACCCCACCCAGGAATATTATTCAACATAGCATATGAAAAAGAAGCCAAAATAATTCCACATGTATCTTACTGTACAGGGATATATTCTTATACAAAGTGGGTAAAATAAACTATTTTGCTATTCATAATTAAGAGGCAGTAAGGTATGTAGATAAGCAAAGTTCACTGAAAGACGAACAAGATCAAATGAAAGAGCAATAGACATAATTTACAAAATGCAATGCATTCTAATTCAGTCAAAAATGATGTTTAAAAAAAAATCCTGCCTTTTCAAAACAAAGTCTTTTTAAAAAGGAACAAATAATATGAATGAATAGTAATTTTTATTTTATATGGTAACGTGGATAGTTCATAGCCAAAACAGTATGAGCAATTCCATTTTAGGGGGGGGGGGGAAAGAACTGTTGAATAGAATTAATCCTTGCCAAACCTCTCTAGCCACGATCATCACCATCTTCAAAAAGGGAGACCCCAGCCTAGTTGAAAATTATAGATCAATCTCTTTATGCTGCATCACCTGTAAAGTCATGGAATCAATTATCAACCAATCCATTATCCTCCACTTAGAGACAAACAACCTACTCTCTAATAAACAATTTGGTTTCAGAAAAAAACTATCCTGTAATCTGCAACTCTTACACTGCAAAAACATATGGACTACACAACTCAATCAGGGCAAAGCAATAGACGCAATTTACAGAGACTCCTGTAAAGCCTTTGACTCAGTGGTACATGACAAACTACTCCTAAAACTAAAATCTTATGGTATCTCTGGACACTTGAATAACTGTATAGAAGCATTCCTGTCAAACAGACTACAAATGGTCAAAATTGGGAGCATCCTATCAAATTCTGTACCTGTCAACATTGGTGTCCCCCAAGGCAGTGTTCTAGGACCAACTCTCTTCATACTCTACATAAATGACCTCTGCGTCATTTATGTAGAACTGCGTTCTTTTCACTGATGATGTAAAACTATTCAACACCATCAACAATACTGCTACCCTTCAAAAAGACCTCGACTATGTATCAGAATGGTCAAACAAATGGCAACTTCAAATCTCAACAAATAAATGCTCTGTCTTACATATTGGCAAAAAAAATCAGAAAATAAAATACAAGCTGAATAGTTAAGACCTTGTTGATGATCCAAACTCTGTCAAGGACCTTGGAGTACTCATCTCTAATGATCTAAGTGCTAGAGGCCACTGTAACTACACAGCCAAAAAGTCATTAAGAGTTGTTAACTTAATCCCACGTAGCTTTTTCTCTAGTAATATCACACTACTAACTAGAGCATACAAAACATTTGCTAGAACAATACTTGAATACAGCTCATCAGTCTGGAACCCGCATTACGTATCTGATCTTAATACAGTTGAGAAAGTCCAGAAATATTTCACAAGAAGAGTTCTCCGTTCCTCTGTTCATTGCAGAATAGCTTATGTCACCAGACTTGAAATTCTAGACCTAGAAAACCTAGAAAACCTTCAGTCCGATCTAAGCATAGTACATAAAATTATATATTGCAATGTCCTACCTGTCAATGAATACTTCAGCTTCAACCATAGCAATACAAGAGCACACAATAGATACAAACTCAAGGTAAACTGCATCAAACTTGATTGCAGGAATACGATTTCAGCAACAGAGTGGTCAATGTCTGGAATACTCTACCTGACTCTGTGGTTTCTTCCCTAAACCCCAAAAACTTTAACCTTAAACTGTCTACTATTGACCTCACCCCTTTCCTAAGAGGTCTCTAGGGGGCGTGCCTAAGTGCACCAATGTGCCTACAGTCCCTGTCCTATTGTTTATTTTATTTTTCTTATATGTATCTATTTCATGTATTCATAACTATGTTTATACTTATACCTATTATCTTATAATTGCTTGACAAAATAAAATAAATAAATAAAAAATTAGGAACGGATAATAAACTGAGAAAATATGGTGACACAGCTTCATTCTTAGTTGTTGCTTGTATGAATCACAAAACACTACCAATATGTATGTTTTTAGAAATATTCTTAAAAGGAAAAAGGAAGTGGTGCCTAAAATATACTAATATACCGTATGTATGATTTCCTTCAGGTATTAGTTCAATAACTTACTTGGTGTTAATGCACAGTAATTGGTCTAAAATGTAATTTCTTCCATCTTCCAATATTGTATGAATTTTAACTACAATATGGCATGGAACTGAAATATAAATTCTCTGAATTCCAATTTAGACACTGAAATAAAGTCAAAATCAAGAACGTAAAACAAAACAAATGTTACACAGATTTTTTTTACCTGAGAAGTTTACGGTAATGGAAAGAAGAATTGCTCTTTTGAAAAATAAACTGAACCTAAAATCAGAGCAAAAAGGTGACTAATCAGAACTAAAATTTACATATTAAAATCTGTAACTTTTGCACCCTTTAGCTAAATAGGCATTTTCCTTCCTAAGATGTTGATACCAGGCGTCAACTACTTTTATGCTTCCTATTTTTACTTCAGACTACGCTTAGCAATCATGCAAGGATTTAAAAGCAAAGAAAGCAGTGTAAGCAATGCATAAGAAAAAGCAAAAACATGGTCCTTCCTAAATGAAAATGTTCTTAATGCTAGGCATTTTAGTTCTGATTTGTTTTGAAAAGTAATAAATACTTTAAAGATAAATACTTAAAGATAAATAATAAATACTTCTGCTGAAACATCTGACCCAAGAGTAATTGCTGTGTATGTTATGTACATGGCAAAAGAGCATAAATGTTATCAAAATGTTATCCTCATAATACATAGTAATATAAATTAACTTCTCAGAAGAAATCAATTTAAGTCTGTAAAGTTGTGTATCTATTGTTCTGGCAATAATGCAGAATTAGTAAAAGGGTTGAATAGATCACTTTGGAACCCAATTCAAGATTTAAATAGCAGCAGAAAGTAACATAGAAAGTAACTTAGAAGTGTGGCCTGATATTAGAAATTTTCAAATGGTCAAAAATTCCTAGAAGGGGAAAGATGACACTCACTTGATAATTTAAGGAGATTGTAAAAAGTCTGTCAAATCCTCAAAAGGGATTGCTTTCTAGACCAGGGGTTGCCAACCTTTTGGACCTCAAAGACCACCATAATTTCAAATCCTGGGGACCACTAATATGAATTTTGACTGACAATGGCTTGCTGACATTGGTGGGAAAGTCGGTCCCATATTTCAGAGCTGCAGTAGTCACAGGACCGGCCTGCCATGGATGAGCTGCTCTGGGATGATCAAAGGACCAGTCTTGTGACTACTGCAGCTCTGGAATATGGGACCGACCCGTGGTGGGGTTGGAAATCTCCACTGTAGGTGTTGGCACCTGTAATATGCAAATTTGTGGGTGGTGCAACATGCAAAAGGCAGTGCAGCCCTTGCTGGCCAGGACGAAATAATGGTGCTATTGCACTAAGAGGGTTCTGGTGGCATAGGCGGGCTGAAATGGCAATGGAGATGGCTGAAAGGTGCAGGAAGCGCAGCACTACATGCACTTGCATGGCACTCCCACACCTTCCAGCTCGCCTCACCTGGCCTGGGCTCTTTCTTGATAGCCATGGGTGTAGAGATGGCCTGGAGCAGGAGAAGTGCCGGCTGGTGGTGGTGGAGTGGGCAAGTCTGCATTCACCATCCAGTTCAGAGGCGCAGAATGGGATGTCTCGTCGTCAGTTTTCTCTTCCCTCTCAGTGCTCTGCTCTGCTGCTCCCGCCACAGCCACAGCCATCGCTGCCCGGGGAAGGGACAGGAAAAGCGAGCAGAAACATAGCTCTTGCTGGGGTGAAAGAGCCCGTCTTCCTCAGCACTCTTTTAGTCTGGGCATCCTACCTTTGCTGCTGGCTTGTTGCGGGACTGACGGGAACTCCAGGTTAGGTTGAGCTGAGTGCCTTAGAAGCCCCATAGTTTGCCTCATGACTGTTTGTGCAGTTGAGAACTCAAGCTTTTCTGGGCTCAACATCCTTTGGCCTCCACAGAAGAGGACTCCCTGAGAGATGTCAGAGTGTGTCTTCTGACCCTCTGGCGCTCGCCTGCAAGTCTCCGTGCTCTTCCAGGCCTGGCTTTCTGAGTCTCTGCTGCCCCACCCCAGCCATCACTGCCTGGGGAAGGCAGAGGAAAAGAAAGTGAGCAGAAACATACCTCTTGCTGGGACGAAAGAGCAGAGATCGGGGGAAGGCAAAGGCAACAGAAAACGGCGCTTTTCAAAGGCGGCAGCTTGTATCTTCTGTTGCCTGTGCCTTTCTCGATCTCAGCTCTTTTGCCCCAGCGAGAGTTATGTTTCTGCTTGCTTTTCCTGTGCCTTCCCTGGGCAGTAATGGTTGGGGCTATTGGGGGGTGGGGGGAACGGATAACAGATCAGAGTGCTGAGAGCGACAAGAAAACTGATGATGCCAACAATGCCCCATTCTGTGCCTCTGAATTGGATGGTGAGCACAGACTTGCCGACTCCCACTATCACCAGATGGTTCTTTTCCTGCCCCGGGCCAACTAGAGCCTGCGGCTATCAAGGAAGAGCCCAGGCCAGGAGAGGCAAGCTGGGAGTGCCACACAAATGCAAATTACATGGCACTTCTGCACCTTCCGGCCATCTCCATCACCACTTCAGCCCGCCTGTGCTGCCAGCCCTCTTGCTGCAACATCACCATTACCTCGTCCTGGCTGGCGACAGCTGCGCTGCTTTTTGCAAGTTTGCGCTTGGCCGAAGGATGGGACCAGCGCTTGGGTGGGCCATGTGAGCAATGCAGCCTTGTGTTCCCGTGAAGCCCGGATTAATTGCTTTGAGGGAGGTGCTTTGGGGAGGACATTTCTCTGAAGACCACCAAAATATACTTGTGGCCCACCAGTTGGCAGCCACTGTTCTAGACCAGCAGATTACATGCTATGTACAGATGTTTGTTTTTATGCAATACTAGGTACAATATTAATTATAACGTTGCATGATGTAATATAGAAATAAATATTCAAAACCAGAGAGATACAGATTGTGAAGGTGGGGTGTTTGTTTTGTATCTATGTGCATATATGAATAAAAAGTGTGTGTGTGTGTGTGTGTGTGTGTGCGTAATTTGTAAGAGCTTTGAAGGAAAAAGGATAAAAAATAAGCATGACAATTACAGGGAACCTGTTTTAAATTTTTGACACAAGAATATTACTAATTTTGTTCTTTCTTTAAAGTGATTATGCTATCAGACTAAACAAGGCTTTATTAATCTACATAACTGCAAATATTATTATCTAAAATTTATCAATGTTCAACATTTAAGCTAGTCTAATGTCATCGTGATTCCATATATACTGCAATTTATACAACACAAAACTTTCAAAATTTGTTTCCTTTATCTAGGAGATATAGACATCTCTGAGATGTGCATCATCTTCAGTCAAGAAGAAGTAAACAGAAACAAATCTGAATCTGGCAGAAATTGGCAAGGAGAAAATGAAGTAACATACATACAGAAATCAATGGTATTAAAACTAACCCCTAATTTGTCTTTCTTATGTATGCTAATTGTTCCCATCCAGTTACATGTCAGAC
Organism: Pseudonaja textilis; assembly: GCF_900518735.1. The sequence continues at coordinate 8,854,038 of NW_020769346.1, read as the reverse complement.
CATACCTAATTTTAGCCAAACCCCCCCCGCCCCCCCAAGAAGTCTACCAAGGGCATAAGCTTTCTCCAAATGGACCTCAGAGCTTCTTTTGCTCTTTTCTTGTGTTATAAAGTAATGGGTGTTGGTAAATTTACCTGAGAACGCCCTTTCTATCTATGCTGCTTGAGAGCCCAGGATGCATTAGACCCCTCCTGATGACATCATCAAGCTGAGTCTGTCTTGTATAAAAGGAGCAGCCTGTGGGACTGACCCCAGCTTTGGTGAAGGTACTTGACAGACTTTAGTCTGAAAGCCAAACAGAATCTTGAACAATAACATATCTTACCATAGTCCGGATGAAACAAGGGAGGGACTGGGCTCTCTAGCAGCATAGATAGAAAGGGCGTTCTCAGGTAAATTTACCAATGCCCATTCTCCTCCATGCTGCTGTGAGAGCCCAGGGTGAGACATACCAAAGCCTGCATGTCCTCGGGAGGGTCCTCATCTGGTTAATCACTCTGAAGTTGGAACTACTCACTGAAGCACCCGTCTGCCAAAGGCCGCACTTGTTGGGGGAAGGGCCCATATTCCACGTCCATTGGGCTGTTCGTGCTGCTTGGGGTAGGGAGGGGGAAGCAAAAAGCCTACTCGGTCCATAAGTACTCATCAGCATGATGGTGAATCTCTGCAGGCACTGATTCCCCCAGCGTTCCATGTGTGCAACTCCTCAAAATTTTAAAGAATTAGCACTCTTGCAGCCAGAGCCAGGCTTGAAGCAGCAGCAATCGTTTGGAGCTTTTCACTCCTCCACCCCAGCCATGCGTTTTCCAAACCCGGCTCTGGCTGCAGGCATGCGATTGTGAGGACAGGCTTTTCCTTTTGCTCAGAAGATCAGCAGGTAAAAGAGCCAGTGAGCTGCAAGGAGGAAGGAAGCCATATCCTCAGCTCCACGGGGTTTGTGTGGAGACTGTGCTAGGGGCCTAGCAAGGAAATGCATTCCCATCCCCACTAGCAGAGATGATCTTGCCGGCATGGGGGATTCCGGAGACACGGCTGGGGGAAGAGAAGGGCTGGCAATTGCACCTATTGTGTGGGTTGCTTTGTGGTAAGTTAGCACTGTTTTATGTGATCAGCCATGCAAAAGGCTGGGGTCATTGCTTGCGCACATGGGGTGTGTATATATCCAGGGCGCTTGGCAGTATCACTGGACAGTCGCTATCCCAGGGGTTTTGCTCTGGAGCCTGATCTAATAGGCACGGATGTGATTTATGCAGCAGCAACAAAGGGCAGGCCGTTGTGTGTGCAGCCAGAAGCATTTTGCGCGTAGGCTGATTCCAAAGCACGCTCCCTTATAAGATTGATTGTACCAAACTTTTTGCTTGTTTGCTTGCATGTATGTATGTGTGTATGTGCTCTCTAGGGGTCTTCTGCTTTAAGGGGCACTAGCTTTGGGATTTACAGGATTGCGGGTTGATCTGCTCCCTCCTCCTCCTCCTTTGTCCTTTGGCTTCATAGGTAGATGGTCCTCCCTGGGATTTGCATCTGATTTACTGCCTACAAGTCTGTTCTTTTTGGAGAGTCCTTTTCTAATAGGATGAGCTGTGGTTTTGCATTGATGTTTGGATTGATGGGGGGGGGGGGTTGTTTAAGCCCTTGGCCTTGAACTGAGGGATGCTACCTTTATTGGGTTATAAGGAGGAATTGGAAACAGGTTTCTTCTTAATTTTTAGAAGACAAAATCACAGGGGTTTAATATAGCAGAGCAGCTCCCTCTAATTGTGTTAGACAGTCTCTTGACTTTTTTTCTTTTTTTTTTTGCTGCCAAGCTTGATGTGGGACTTATCATAGTCTCTCCATTATCCATTCCCTTAAGTTCTCTCTGCAGCATTTTCTCAGTGAAAATTTTCGCCCGTGAACATGAGTGAAGTGGGGGAAATCCAGACTTCTAAATTTCAGATTCTGTATCATGTATAATCTGGCTTCCAAACTCGGATATATGATAGATAGATAGATAGATAATCTAGCTTCCAAACTTAGGTAGGTAGGTAGGTAGGTATAGGCTAAAAAAACCTCACCTGATTTCAAAATATTTTATCCAGATTTTTAAAATTACTTTTTCGTTTTACTTTTCTCACTTTTATTTATATTTTATCATTCAGATTTTATTTTATATTCCATTCTTAATTTGAATGTTGGTGGAAATAATTTTATGCTGTCTTCCAACATACCCTCTTTACTGTAAATAGCCATCAACACATTAATGAAATTCACTATCTTAAGTACTCCCTTTGAAACTCTATAGAGCTTTTCATCTGTACATTTTTGAAAGTTTTGGTGTAAGAGTAAGAACTTAAGAGTATATTCATACTGTAGAAGTTGTTGGAAAAGACCCTGTTAGTCTCGGGTAGCCAAAAATTTCAGGAATGTGGTAGCTCCCCTTCAAGCTAACAACATCCTTTATCAATTTAGCTACTCCATCAGTTGGATAAAATGAGATTAAAGTTTAATGTATTTTTATACTATCTGTTAACCTAAAATGGGTCTAATAGATTCCTACTGTAGAGGTAGTCCTTGACTAACACCACAACGGAGTCCAAAGCTTCTGTTGCTAAGCAAGGCAATTAATAAGTGAGTTTTGCTCCATTTTATGACTATAATTGTTAAGTGAATCACTGCAGTTAAGTTAGTTCATTTAGTGACCATTAGAAGTTACAATGGCACTGAAATGACTGCTTTTCAACTTACAGTCATTGCAGCATCCTCATAGTCACATGATCAAAATTCAGATGCTTGTCAAGTAGTTTATATATTTATGACAGTTACAGTGTCCTAGGATCATGTGATCGATTTTTGCGACCTTCTGACATATTCACTTAAAAACTGTTATTAACTTAACTGCAGTGACTTATTTAACAACTGTGGCAAGAAAGGTTGTTAATGGGGCAAAATTCACTTAATATCAAAGGAGCAGCTCCTCGCATTGTGGCTGCTGCAATGAATATGAGACGCTCAGCCAATGGTTTGAGCATAGTTAACATCTCCAACCCAATGAGCTGTCTGTTAACACTCACCACACCTGTCAATTTACCAACTCCAGTTACTGCACCAGTGAACATCACACATAAAGTCACTATCACCTTACCAATGAATCTCACAACACCAATGACATTAGCTGGCCCTTTAAATATAACCATGAGACCTGTGGAAAGCGTGCCTTTCCTTCCTCAGGCATTGCCAACCTCTCCCCCCCCAGTAAAAAAAAATCTAGAGCAAAAACCTCATGCAGTATGAAAAAGAATAGAAAAGGGGGCTGCTGTGTATTGTTTAATAGACTGCTATATTGGCAAAATGCACTGCTAAATTGGCCATGCCCACCCAGTCACATGATCATATAGCCATGCCCAAGCCACGCCTATAGAATCGGTAGTAAAAAAAATTTGAATCCCACTACTGGTCTTAGGCGTCCAAAGAAAAAGACAGAAATCACTGCAATAATATTGCAATATATATCACTAAACACCTCTCCTAGTAAGGGAGTCTGATACATTAACTCAAATGTAAAAAAAAATAACTACCTTAAACAAATATTAGCTTATTTTTGTGCAAAACAAACCAGTAATTCAATATTTCTTATTGTATATGTCCTATAAATTATCACCTATTATATAAAAATGTCATTAGTAAAAAAAATGAATGGCAAAATTTATTTACATTTATCAAACAGTAAATGAAGACCATAGCCCAAACCTACTTTCAATAGTCTTAAGGAAGAATCTGCATACTCACCTTGAAGCTTCCCTCTAAGTTCTCCAGAAGACATTAAGCTAATATGCTCAGTAATTGCCTGTTCACCTCCTAGATCTTCACTAGAGTTCATCTGCTGGTCACTACATTCTTCTTCTGTTGCTAGGACCTTGCATACATCACTGTCATTACCCTTTTCAAAAATTAATGAAGAACAATCTTCATTCTTGTCATCTTTTAATTCTGGGGAGCTGTTGCTGATAGATATTACAGCACTAATACTCTTGGAGTTCATTTGGGAAACATGCTGAGGTACTATCCCAACAAATTTCAGGCCCCGACTTGCAGCATCTTGAATCTATAAAACCAGGAGAGATAATATTTTAATTTACCAAATGTCCTTTAGGAATACGAGTGCTTCAAAGAAGTAAAGAAACTAGAAACTAGAGTTATTTTATGAGTGTATTTTTCCCTAGTGCATAAAATGTCCCATTAGACTGGTATACTACAATCCAAGACTCTATTAGCATTTTTTCTTTAAAAATAAAAATAACTCTAGTATAGAAAAAAAATCTCATTGGCTTGGATTTTTAGTATCATGGCATATTGAATTCACAATATATGTTATATTAGGAGAATAGTCTCCAATATATCAAAGTTTGTATGGTTCTACTTATATTAGAGTGAACTTTTTTTCTTAAACTCCAAGACTGCATTGCTTCAATTTTGTACTGGTTTATAAATCATTTAATTTTTAATAGAAAATCAGAAGACACTTGGAGAAAATGTTAGCACTATTGAAAGTATTACAGCAGCACTGAAAGCAGAGCTGCAAACCAGAAAATAACTGTAAAGAACTCAGAAAACAGATGTGATTGTGTGGCATTATTTAAGTAGCATAGAGGGAAGTTATGTACAGGATGTGGAAAAGCAACGTGAAAAGATGAATCTGTGAGTGGAAACAAAGACGCAGCAGTATTCCTTCAGCAACAATACCTGTATCATAAAAAATTCATACTTCATAAAACTTCATTTAGTGAAAATTTACTATTTCAGAAATTCATACATATGCTACCATTCTTTTTGTATTCCTCCTCTAGCACATCCTTTCTTCTTCTGAATGAGGTAAATGTTTAACCTAATAATTTCCAGTAACTGAGTTTGGATTTACTTTGCCCTGTATTAACGTTGGTTGCAATTTGTGTAGCTGACTTCATATATGATGCGAAAATTTTTTTCCATTAAATAAATAAATAAACAAGTAAAGTCATTGGATGATCAAATTACTTTACTCTCCCTATTAGGTGTGAGTTTGATAAAAACGATTTCTCAAGAGTCCAGCGTTTTGTTTTGTATTACCAATTTCAATATAAACTATTGAATAATAAAATAATAAAGAATTAAATATATTTTACTAAATGAGCAAACTGATCTCTAAACATTGCCAGCAAAAGAGAGAGAAAAAATTCCTACTACCATAAACCTTCTGAAATTATTTACATTTCTTTCAACTAAAATTGCTGACTAGGAACGTGCTTTTTAAATTATCAATGCATTTTACAGGAAAAGCATCCTAATGGCCTTATCTTTGTTTTTTTAATTGATGCAGAAATTCAGAGAAAATATCATAGCCCACAGGTAGGAAAATGAAAAGCTTGGAAAAGAAAACTCCAAATTAGAGAAATGGCCATTAAAATAAGAAATGCAGTTCAACTCTGGATAGCAGAATAAAAACGTTGACTCTGTGTGTAGCATACCTGACAAATGATGAGAAATTTCATCTGGAAATCATTATGAAAGGTACTGAAATAAGTTTATAAAATCTGTGGGTTCAGCTACAGTTGGATAATTACAAGAGAGAGGCCTGATTATCACAAGAACTTGTAAAGGTAGAAAATAAGGCAAGAAATGCATTTAGATGATTCCCTTCTTTTTAATGGGCAAAAATAGGGTATAGTGTTTGGACAAATAAGCTCCCACTAACACATTTCCACCTATTTCAATGCACATTCCCTCATGTCAGATAGAGAACAAGTTTTGTTTAGTGGTTCAGGAACAAAGTTACAAATCAGGAGAGAGTGAGTTCTAGTCCTATCTTGAGCCCATAGCCATGTAATTGATTTTGGCCCAGCCACTCAGCCCTAAGAAACAGGCAATGGAAAATCATTTTCAAAACCCTGCCAAGAAAACTGCAGAAGACTCATCCAGGTAGTCATCAGGAGTTAACATTGACTCAAAGTCACACACATGCAAACACATCTGACACAGAATCTACATCTTCATAAGGGACAGATATATCCAACAGCTCACAAAGGCCAAATATATCTCTATTCCCTCCCTCTCCAGGAGAGGAAATGTTTTTGTAATTTCAAAAAGAAAAAAGAAATTAAACTTAAGACAGTTCTTAGCTAGCCTTAGCCTTTTCTTGTTCCTGTACAGAATACCCTTCTGTTTAGAAGGCTATTCTGTACAGGAACAAGAAAAGACTAAGGCTAAGCTAAGAATTGTCTTAAGTTTAATTTCTTTTTTCTGTGTGTATTTCAAGTTAATTTATGTCTTTGGTGGTTTTTACTTTTATACAAGCTCAGCCATTTGCTCTTTTTATCTAACTTGTTCATATGAGAGTTTATAAAGAATAGCAAACTAGCATCATCTCTTTTTTCAGAGTCTTATTTTTCTACAGGTTGTTCTAAGGGAGATCCTTTTAAATTGCTTTCTGAGATCTGTACTACTCTATATTTCATCTTGTTTGCTGTTCAGTGTGGTACGGTTTATAAAGCCAATGGCTGTATTATATTCTCTTTTGATCGTACTGCGCCCCCCCCCCCCCCCCCCCCCCCCGCAATCATCATTCAAATCCATACTTCACTGATGAGAAGTTGAACTAAAGAAGAATAGTATTAATACTGGCATTTGTTTCAGGCTGGAAAAAATGTAAAATTGTATAGCTTTATGTGTCAGTTAGCATGTCTGATACGGCAGCAAACATTCTTTTGCGATTCTAGGGGATAAATATAACAGCATGAGAAAGAAATCTAAACCACTAACAAAAGCAATGTATATGTTTTCTTTTTGTAACATGGGATTAGGGTAGAGAAGATGTATTATCTTCTCCCAAATAACTTGTTTCTTCTGCCTTTAATGTAAACAAATTTTCAATGTTAGGCATATTTATAATATGCACATATTGATTTAAATGTTTTCAGTGAGTGCAAAAAACAACTTGATGAAGGAATGCTGTAAATGAAGGAATATTTTCCAAAGCTAATTTTTGGGAAAGCTTACTATTTCCCATCCTTTTCAGCTTTGCTGAACTATTTTGTTTTCTTATTTATGGTTAACCAGAGACTTGACTGCATCTTTGAACACAAAACAAACTAAGTGGTGGCATATTTTGGTCAACCACTACTCTTCCCAATACTAAGAAATTATTGAGCAACAGCCATAAGTATTAGTGTGTTTTCCAAAAATATTCTTTTAAAGAATATTACCACACACTTAGCCTGGTACAGAAGAGAGAATAGGCAAAATAATTGTACTTTGATCTAACATAATTCAAACTGCCAACTCAGCAAAATGCCAGTATTACATTTTTCAGCCTGAATTCCTTATTTGTACAATAAGAATAAAGCACTGACCTTCTTATGGAAAAACAATCAAGTTATAATATCCTATATATATAAAAAAGAATGCCTATCTGTTTCCAGTAAAAATGTAAGGCAACAATATTTCTATTATGGATATGCTTGAGTTCTGTTCTTTAAAAAAAAACACAAGTAAATATTAGTCATGCTGCCTTAAACAATATTTAAATGATAAAGTGGTAATCATATTACTTCAGATTTAAGGATAAAAATATCTGCAGTAGATATAACTTTATAATTGAATGCGATATCTAATTTAATAAAACAGGAATCAGAAGGAGTTTATAAAAAGAGACTATGATCTCACTCTTTCTTGTGACTAGGGGAATGGTTTCAGTAAAAATTGAGAGAATGCAGATATTTAAATCTTCATATCTTGCTGTCTCATGAAATCTGATGGATATTTAGCCTAATAAGATATAGAGATAATAATTAATGGTCTTAACATACTGTCACAAATAATAAAATAATCTTCAGTCTATCACTCCAAGAGATAATTGATAAAGTAATGCATTGTGCTAAGCAAGTATGTAATTTTATATTAACTTAATGTCTTGGATACATGCAGCTAATTCATGGCCTAGTAGTTGATTGCCAAATACGGTTTGTTTACTTACTTATTTATAAATTTATTTCCTGTCTATTTCGCCGTGGTTTTCAATAATAAAAAGATGAAAGGAGTGTAAACAGAAGTAAAATAACAGAACAGTAAAATAAACAATGATAAAAGTACATAAGAATACATCAATATGATAACCAAAAAGATGGATTGAGGAAGAGCAGAGAGCAGGGAAGGGGGTAGAAAGTCTGCCATCCATTTAGCATCAACCTCCACTATTTGATGTATTCATTAACCAAAATTAAACAATGAAACTATTCAGGCCGATATGTAAACCAGGCTAATTTACTAATTTTTGAGATCTCTGAATATATCATTTATTGTTAAATGTATTTCAGAGAAATATTAATATTACTTTATTATTGTTTGGTCTTTAACATCATTATTATCATGCAAAATTTATACATGGGACAAGAAGTAACAGTCCAGATGGAACATGCTGAAACAGACTAGTTTTAGGTCATTTGTTTACATCGTAGTTCATAAAAGGAATGAAACAAAGCTGTATACTGGCCTTATTTACAACATGAATTTTTACTGAGGAATGCTGGATTGAAGAATTATGTTTAAAACTTGATTAAGAAACATCAATAACTTATGAAATGCTGGCAATACTACTCTGTAAAAGAACCAATAACCAGGAAATACAGTTTAGTACTTGTAGAATAGCAATGTAAATCTTAGGGGGGTGGGATATTTAAATACCACCTGTCTATATTATAAAATCAGATGTGTATAGCAATAGTTTTCCCTGTGACACTCTAACACAGTGGTTCTCAACGTGTGGGTCACAACCCCTTTCACAGGGGTCGCCTAAGTCCATCGGAAAACACATATTTTCGATGGTCTTAGGAACCCAGCCATAATTTTATGGTTGGGAGTCACCACAACATGAGGAACTGCATTAAAGGGCTGCGGCATTAGGAAGGTTGAGAACCACTGATCTAACACAAAAGCAGATAGAAAAGTATTTTTATGATTTTGTACTTTGATGTTGGAGAAAAACAATGGGTAGGTAAGAAAATATACAAATAGATCAATGATCAAATTAATCCAATGTTCACACTCACATAAGAAATAAAATGCAAATTATCAGCTCATTGTGCGCTTTTGATAAGTCCATAATGCTGGGAAAGGTGGAAGGAAACAGAAGAAGTGGCTGATAGCAACAAGGACAGTAAATTTAACAACAGCAGTAATGGAAAGATTTAAAAGGCCAGGTTGGGAAGAGATTATTCTGGTAAAAATCAAGCAACGTAGCACATAATAAGCGGTGGGATTCTACCAGTTCTGACCAGTTCTATAGAACCACTTGTTAACTTTTTAAGCAGTTCAGAGAACTGGTAGTTAGAAGAAATCTTCTTTTGTTTTTTCCCCACCCTTATTACATTCTTGGCGGTATGCCTAGATTTACTGTCTCCGCAGATTTTTTTTTCTTGATACTTTCTTAAAGGGGAAGGGTTGTTTTAAGCTTTTTACACTGTTGTTTGGAGGAAATACTCCCCTGGAAATACTTCTAATTAGAATCTCTATTCCTGAAAAGAAACTGGTTTGAGAAATCTGATTAGTTCCTGTGTCTATTTGTTCTGGTAATTGGTTTAACAAGCAACAGCTACTGTTGTGATTTAATTATTTGTATTGTATTTGAATTTTTTCCTGCCTCATGGTTTGTTTGTTTTTTAATCTAGAGAGGGGATCTTCCTTCACTACTTTAGTGGTATCTGGCACTGTCCTTTTGGGGTGTAGTTCCAAGAGGCAGGAGGCAAGCTTGGCAATGATTTTTTTACTGCCTTTCTGGGGGGCATGTGACCTTTCCTTAAATCTGGATAATTCCTTAGGATATCTTGTGAGATGAGTGAGACTAGCTGGTATCTTTAAGTGGTGCAAATGGATCTAAAGATTGCTTTTCCTGGGTGTGCTCTTTCTGGAGAGCTTAATGATCACTCTGCTAAAGGGTTTCACTTTATGAAGAAGAGTTGGCTGGTGATAGTTATCATTGCATTTAACTATTTTAATTCTTCAAGGTGCTCTGACACACCCTGCCTGATTTGTAACTCCGGCTTGCAGGTATTTTTAATCTAATGATTGGTATTCAGGGCAGCTTTCTGCAAGCAAAGAAGCTTTTTGTATTTTTGTAGGTAGTCCTTGACTTACAACAGTTCATTTAGTGACCATTCAAAGTTACAATGGCACTGACAAAAGTGACTTATGACCATTTTTCATACTTATGACCATTGCAGCATCCCCATTGTCATGTGAGGTCAAGCGAGAAACACCCTTTGATGTGAATGACATTGAGTTGGCCACACCCACCCAGTCACATGACCACCAAGCCACACCCACCAACTAAGCCACGCCCACAAAACCGGTTGTTAAAATTTTTGAATACCACCCTGCATATAATCAACTGATCTTTCTTCACAAATTTGAGAAAGAAAAATGACTAAAGCAATGTCTTTATAGAGAGAATATTACTTTGGCCCTTCTCTTAATTATCAGATGTCTGGCTTACCAGTTTAACAGAATATAATTTGAACCTTAATTTAGCAGCCACTCAAATTGTTAGCAGTTGTATTTGCTGAAATAAAATTGCACTACACAAAAAGATTAACTTACTAGTTTATCTTAACTGTTATCTTAACCCTAACCCTAACTGTCTGGAATAAAAGTTCTTAAAACTGTGAATCATAGTCTTTAGTCATTGATATTTTAATCAAGGCTTCAAGCAGTATAGTCAAAGCTGTCAAAATGTACTCTTAGTTTGCCTGGATAAGCCTTCTTGCAAGCTTGCCTAAGCATAACAGTGTGCAAAGCCCAGAGTTAATCTTGGGAGAGGGCTAAATTAAAATCCCCTACCAATCACTGCCACAGTGATTAGTAAATAATTTCCTGTTAGCCTGGTGACATCCAGCATGCTGTATAAAAGCATATTCATATTTTTGGAATGTCTGTAGCAGTAGTACATATTAATGAAGTTCAGAATTTTTAGCCATTATTTTGAAATTCTATTTTTTCCAAATGGAAAAATGTTTTCTTTGTGGTAAGAGAAAAGCTAAATATAATGTACTTATAGTGTATTCTTGTACAAAATTGAGAAAGAATGATGAAAATTACATATGCATTTGTATTGCTATGTAATACATTTTTTTTAACAAAATAAAAAATAAGAGGAAATAAAGACAATAAATGAGCAATAAATAGTGGGGGGTGACGGGACAAAAATAGAAAAAAATAACTGAAAAAAGATTATAACAATTTGCTTCTGATCTTCTTTAAGGTGGTTATAGATACATTTTAGTTTTAGTTTGTTTTTCTAAGATTATATCATATTTTGCTTCTTTCCATAAGTTACCCTTTTAAATCTTTAAATTATAAATCACATTTATAGTTTATTTCTTTTCTTCAGAAAAAGCTGAAAACACCATCCAGAGTCACTTGTTTGGTGAGATGGGCCGCTATATATATATTGGGCAAATAAATATATAAATAATATTATAAATGCAACTTAATGACCCTCTACTATTAATGGATTATTAAAATGATAAACCCTGAAGAAAAAGAATGTGGAATTTAAGTAAGATTTTGAGCAAAAAAATGCAATAATATATGAAATAGAATTAGTAGAATTTTGTGAAGTTAATTGATTTTCATTTCCAGCATCTGTTTTAAATAACCTAAATCAAAGCCAGAGGCTTGTAGCCAACTTTAGTGATTCACCAGTTGTAAACTGCAGTGACTCACTACTGTGTCATTTCCTGCTTAGACTACCTTAAATGAAGCTCCCCTTGAAGACAACTCACAAGCCATAGCTGGCACAAAATGTGGCTGGCTGATTTGGGTTAATTGCTATGGCAAAGTGACATACATACATACATACATAAATACACATACATAATGAGGGAAAATTCTCCAGGTCCCAAGTACTGAAAACTATATATAAGCGCTTCTGGAATTGTACTTTTGATTCTGTAAAGTTTGTTCCACTCTCTACTCTCCCTTAATTACAATTAAGGCTTCATTTTTTCAGGGAGCTCTCAGAGGAGATTGCCATGTAGGCAGACTGCACTTTAATGGGGCTTGATGAACATGTTTTTATAATGGTCTTGTATTAATTGGTTTATTTATTTTATTGTTTTACAATTATAAAGTGTGTAGAATCGATACAAATAAGTGTAAATAAATAAGTATAAATTAATAAATAGAGGTTCTGCATCAATGGACAGTTTACTATTAGAATGAAAGAGTAAATAAATACATAAAAGGAAATGGGAAGCAGGACATTACCTATTAAACTGGGTACTTCCAGGTGCAGACTGTAGAACAGATCATGAGTCATTAGTATCAAATACACAAGTTGAACAAAAAAATTAAATAATATATGTTTATGAAACTGTATGGCAATAATTGACAGGCATAAGCTCACATATTTGGGTACGTAATGGAAGTGAATGATGAATTGAAAAAATGACAATATTTGACTAGGTTGAAAAAATAGAAGGGAGAACAAAGGGAGGCAAGATGGTCAGGATCAGAGATACTACTGGAATGTCCCAGGAAAAGTTGAAATGGATGGCAACTATTCATATTAACTAATATTGAGTTTGGCCCAACTTCATACCAATTAATCAACCATCCAAGCCAGCAGGTAACCAGGCAGCCAGGAGTTGTGCTAATATTTGGAGTCATTGCAAGTTGGGCTAATTAGAAAGAAATAAAACTTCCTTTAATCTGGAAGTTAATGTAACTTATTCCTTATAACCTTCAAGCATTATCACACATGTGGGTTTTATTTTAGGACTGTGCATTACTTTGGATTCAAAATTTGCTTCAAGGCATGAAGATAACACAATTTTGGGAAAATGCACAGCAACTTTAAGATGTTGCAATTAATTACTATATTCATTTTTTTCCTCTTCAAAATATCCCCTGGTCAATGAATCTAAAATGCTGCACAGGATAATGTATAACATATAATGGATTTACTAGATCAGAGAATTAAAAAAGAGGATAAACTTGTGATTTTGACTTATTTTTAATCTAAAAATGTTACAATGAATCTTTATCTGTTTTCAAGCACTATATTTTGAAGTATGCAAAGTATATTGAACAAATCATATATGCATATACAAAATATCAACACAGATTTGAAACTAACACTTCATTCCTGAATTGAAAAACAAGCGGGAATCAAGTGTTACTTTCAAATCTCTGTTCTTCAGACAATTTCTGGAATGCTGGGTTCAAGCACTATAGTCTTTTTCCACAACTATTTTCAGTTTAGCCAGAAAGATAAACTTTCTAGAAAGTCACAAGGAAAATAGGCTAAAATCAACATATCTTCTGGGCATATCATGAAATGCTTTTGTTATATTCCCAAAGCTCTTATTTCAATGCAAAACATGAAGTAAAAATGAACATATGCACTTTGAAAAAATAGCCAAGAGCATATGTTTGTTTTCACATCATCATATCCAAGGAAAATGTCCACAATTCTTTTATTTTACAAATGTTTTCAAAATGTCATGCTATATATTGTAGTAGCATTCCTGTCCATTATTTTCTTTATTTTATGTACCTACGTTGTTCAATAAATACATTGATTTCTGGACACTTAATTTAAAAAACAGAAACTTAGGAATACTTTGAAAAAGTATTTTTCAGGTATTCCTTGAAATAAGACAAGTCATTTAATAAATGTTCAAAGTTACAAAGGATGCCCCCAGATTGCATACAATTCTGTTTCAAAGTTATGACAATTGCAGTTCCCCACAGTCATTCACCCTTACAATTGACCAAGGTGATGCCACAATGTTCATCTGCTCTCCCCCACCCAACCTTCTCAGGACTCTGAAGTGCTTAGGCCTGCTTTGCATGCCTCCTGGAAGCAGACACCATTTTCTATAGGAAATGGTGATTGCTCTCACAACTTTCTGCTCCAGTCAGCTGGCTTTCAGAGAAAGCTCTGAAAGGCTAGATAACTGGTTTCTATTTTTCTTCAGAAAGGCAAAAGGAAATTGGCAGGAGGATAGACAATGGTAAAAACAAAAAAGGTAGGCATGCCCAGTATTTTCCTTGCCCAGTGTTTTTCGCTGACAAGATAAGTGGAGTGGGCATGCATGCAAGTCAGCAGTAGGACTGGGAAAGAACGAGCTCCCTTTTCCTAGGTTGTTCCTCTTTTGCTTCTGGAAGTAAGTAAAATTTTGAAGGGCCCACAATTCATTTTAGCTATTCTGAAAACGGTTTCCGACACAGTCTAGGGACACCAAGGGACAGAATAGCTTGCTTTCATTCCAAATATGGCAGAGCTTCCAGAACAAGGTTTACATTAAAAGGTAAGGGAGTGATCAATGGGGAAGGACATGTGGGATTCCAACGAACAGGAAGCAGAGCATTGGGCATCTCAGGATTGGAAATGCCATGGGCCTGTGCCTGCATTAGGTGTCCAGAATTTCCCCCATCCCTAATTCACCTCATACTCCACTTAATGACCCACATGTGCTTTTAACAATTGTACTGGAGACAGCAGAGTGTTATTTGCAGCAATCCATTTAACATTTGTCACAACTCAGATTGTAATGGGCTGACTTGCAACAGTAATAGGCAGGCATTATCGTTATAACTCAAAGACTATCTGTACTGTAATGTATTAGAATATTATCATTTTAACTCTTCTAATTTAAGTTTTAAATTAGAGTATTATGCGATTGTTTTTTAACTGAAATTGAATTGAAGTTTTATAATACTTAAAACTATTAAAGAAATAAAGACACAAATAGTGTTATTGTATTACATTATGATCTTGGACAGTTATACTTAAGCAATTAAAACACTTTAGATTTCATTATTTGAAATAATATTTTTAAGTTAATTTAAAATATCAGCATACTGAAAATAGGTTCAATGTACTAATACCAATAGTCTTAATCATATTCACTTTTATGATACTATTAATGCTTAAGTATATGCAATATTAGTTTCCTCTTAGAAAGAAAATGTTAAATTAAAATATTTAACCAAATATTTTGGTAAAACAATAAAAACAAAAGCAATGTGGCTGAAAGATCACTTCAGTTTAAGTATTTCTCCTTTGTTGATACATATCTCTGATCTGTATTCACTATAAAACACACACACACACACACACACACACACACACACACCAGCAACTATTATCTTTTTCCCTCAGTTAAAATGGATCTTCAACTCATACTGTTGTAACAGATTGTACTCTTAACAGCCTTGGAAATAAATGTCTGCAACTACCAGCACAAGGGTGTGGCAATTGCTCTTTCTATTCATTGCTTTCCAATGCACACTGAATAAGCATGAGGCATTTCAGGATGAACTGAGCTGTCTCAAATGATTCCAACAATTCAAGAAAAGAGCCAAGAAAAAAGAACCTGTTTTAGAAAAGTTAGGAAAGTCTGCCAAGCAAGTTGTTTATATAATTCATCTATAAAATATTCTGCTTCCTTTACAGGATAATCTGAACTCCAAGTCTAAGATATTATAAATCAATTGCATCATTTTAACTTTTATTAAACCTATTAAACTTGCACCACATAGACAGAATCTTATCAGACTAAACTATACTGATCTAACCCTAATTATTGTACTCTGGAATATTCTAGAGAATGGCTAACCTAAATTTCATCCTCTTTCTCCAAACTAGTTATTGTCTGTGTTGTCTTTTGTCTCCCCCTCCTTGGAATATACTCCTTCCTTCCTGGAAAACTGCTGCTTCACAGTAGTCCATCACATTATTTCCTCTTTTGTAGATACAATCCACTGCATTTTCTGGTATAAAAATGGGCAGGGTTTGTTGCACAACAATCCAATTTTACTGCTCAATTGGATGGCAGGACCTAACTCATCTTGGCTGCTTTGAAAAAGGTAAACAGGATTAGATTACTTTATAACTTGGATAACAAGATGCAAGATTAGACAGAAAGTTGTAAGAACATCCTATAAGAAAGCTGTGTATTTTTCCCAAGGAAGCAAGATGGGCATGTCCATAAAATTGCAATTTAAAAACTTATGGAAAATTAGAATTTGATAACTGTATTGTTAATTACAATATTCATTTAAATTGCATGGCTAACTTACATAAAGGAATGCAATGGGTTCCAGAGATGTAGTGAATTCTAAAGGCTTTCCGTTTATAATTTTGCATTTACATTTTATTATTTTTCAAGCATTTTCTATCAACTTACTTTTTTTATAAGGTCTGGTATTTTTGATTTATCTGGAAGTTGATCTGAGAAGAAGCAACTTTCAATCTCCAAAGTATTCCATTCATTGACAGGTTCTCTTTGCAAAGGTCTAAAAAGAAAAGAGCTCTCAATTATATCATAGCACCAAGATTATCAAATTTTATGCAAAGCTTAATTTATCTTAAATTTATTCTAATTCCTATACTAAACTTTTTACATGGCATCAAATCATACTACAGGGAATTATAGAAATTTATAGATTTCCTATACCAATAAATAAATAGTCTTGAAGCAAAATTTAATGTATATGAAAAACACACCATCCTTATTTTCACGAAGTATCACAGAATATGGACTTACACATTTAATGGCTGATCTTTTTAAAGTACCACTCTTAGTAAAATATTACCTTGTTTCTACATACTGCCTTCACTCTAGTTATGCATTATTTATATCTGATCTTTAAATAATTTAATTTCTTGATCTAGTAGACAAGTTGTTCTAATCTGAATGAAAAGTACAAATTGTTCTTGAGCCCAAATAGTAACTAAATATTAGCTAAAGAGGAGGCAGAGTAAAATATAATCTTTTGAATTTTCCAACCATATCATTCATATATACAGTACATACATACAATATTCCAAGGAAGGAAGGAAGGAAGGAAGGAAGGAAGGAAGGAAGGAAGAAAATGGATCCTACAAATTAAGTTCTATCACATTCAGAACTATGGAACAAGGGAATTAAAAAGTAAAAATGACTGTCAAGGCAACCCAGGATTCCTTATGGACAGCAGCAAGCAGGAAGGACCCTTTTAGAGCTACAAATTTCATATACAACACACATTCAGTTTGAAAATTAAAGGATACAGTAAGTTCTTTTATAACTTTCAAGTGATCATCAATTTGGTTTTCTGAAGAAAGTAGTTAATGAAGAATGCATTAAACAGGAGAGGGATAAGTGGGTACTCAGAAAGGTATTTTCAGAGTATTTAAAGGACTAAGTATCACATTGGTTTCCAGAAGTACTGGGTAAGAACGGTTTCTAATTAAGAAAAAAAATATTTTTCAAAGCAAAGACCTTCCTGTTTTACTGTTAAACAGCTTGAATTAGTCAACATATTCTTCCTTATCATTAATCAAAACTGTCTTGTAATCTGAACTGATTTAGTTTTTCTTCTCCAAAATGACAGAAGACCATCCATGCTATAATATGCTGTCCATGCTGGACAACCTGATGTAAAAACAGGAGGCGCAGAATTTTATTCTTTTACTTTAAAAAAATCTTCAAAAATTTAATGGGTTTACTTTTTCCTTATCCAAATTTTACTGCAATCCTCTGATTTTACTGCAATCCTCTGAGTAATAATATTTAATATAAGACACAATACTGATACAATAAACATTCAGCACTTACAAACCAAGATGTCACTCTCCTGCCTCTTGATTTTGTTCTTTTTAGGTCATACATTCAAATGCTCTATTTTATTACTAGCCTCAAAGCCTCCTGGATTCTTATAAAGATTTGAGTACATTTACTTATTTTGCCTGGCAATATTATGATAGTTTACAATTTACTTTGTATGAGGTTTTTATAGGTAGCAATTGAGATTGCAGGATGAAGATTAAGTGCAATTCACAGTTTTTAATAAGTGAGAATATTTGTTTCTAATTGCCTTTGTAAGGTATATAAGCTAAATAAATACAACATACATGTCATAGATGGATTTTCATTTGATGATCTGATAGAAACCACCAAAGGCACCAGAATTACATCAAAATCAAGCTGCATCATTTGTCCCTGGGTTCTGATCTCAAACCAGAGACTCAGTGTCATACAGTAATCTGCTCAAATAACTTGGTTTATAAAATTCATTGCACAGCGATTTGTCTGAAATGGTAGAGATTTTCTGCCTGAGCAGCACGCATTGGACTAGAAGACCTCCAATGTCCTTTCCAACTCTGTTATTCTGTTAAAATGGCCTATGCCTGGATAGGGTAAGGGCAGAATGTTCCAGATATATAAATATTAACACTGCTATGCTACTTCCCAAATATATTAATTCTTTCCTAATCTTACTTTTAAATATATATCCTATGTAATTGCAATTGACTTTTTCTATAACTTTCATCATTCCGTATTTCCAATACAGGTAGTCCTCGACCATAATTGAACCCAAAATGTATGTTCTTAAACAAGACAGATGTTAAGTGAGTTCCCCCCATTTTATGACCTTTGTCAGTTGTTAAGTGAATCACTGCAGTTATTAAATTAGTAACAGATGTTAAGTGAATCTGGTTTCCCTATTGATTTTGCTTGTCAGCAGATGGCAAAAAGTGATCAGGTGACCCTGGGATAAATAGTCATGAATATGAATCAGTTGCCAAACATTTGAATATTGATCACGGGAACATGGGGATGCAGCAATAGTTATAAGTGTGAAAAATGGTCATAACACACTTTTTTCAGTGCTGTTATAAATTTGTATGGTCACTAAATGTGCTGCCCCGCTCCACCAAGCAACAAGAGTTAAAGCAAGAGTTCTACAGGAGCTTAATCAAACCCCCAAACAGGTCCTTGGAATTTTTTATTTATTTATTTATTTACTGTATATTTTATTTTTTTATTTAATTTGATTTGTCAATTGCTTACCAGAGAATAGATATAAGAATATAGTTATGAATACATGAAATGGATTGATATAAGAAAAATAAAAGAAACAATAGGACAGGGACAGTAGGCAAGTTGGTGCGCTTATGCACGCCCCGTACAGACCTCTTAGGAAAGGGATGAGGTCAAATGTAGACAGTCTAAGGTTAAAGTTTTGGGGGTTTGGGGAAGAAACCACAGTCAGGTAGAGCGTTCCAGACATTGACCACTCTGTTGTTGAAGTCGTATTTCTTGCAATCAAGTTTGGTGCGATTAGCCTTGAGTTTGTATCTATTGTGTGTTCTTGTATTGTTATGGTTGAAGCTGAAGTATTCATTGACAGGTAGGACATTGCAATATATAATTTTATATACTATACTTAGATCGGACCGAAGATGGCGTAGTTCTAGGTTTTCTAGGTCTAGAATTTCAAGTCTGGTGGTATAAGGTATTCTGCAACGAGTAGAAGAGTGGAGAACTCTTCTTGTGAAACATTTCTGGACTTTCTCAACTGTATTAATATCAGATATGTAATGCGGGTTTCAGACTGATGAGCTGTGTTCGAGTATTGGTCGAGCCAATGTTTTGTATGCTCTAGTTAGTAGTGTGATATTACCAGAGAAAAAACTACGTAGGATTAGGTTAACAACTCTTAATGCCTTTTTGGCTATGTAGTTACAGTGGTCTCTAGCAGTTGCATCATTAGAGATGAGAATTCAAAGGTCCTTGACAGAGTTTGGATCATCAACAAGGTCTTGACTGTTCACCTTCTTTTTTATTTTCTGATTTTTTTAGCCAATTTGTTGAGATTTGAAGTTGCCATTTGTTTGACCATTCTGATACATAGTTGAGGTCTTTTTGAAAGGTAGCAGTATTGTTGGTGGTGTTGAATAGCTTAACGTCATCAGCAAAGAGAACACAGTTGCTCTTAATATGATCACAGAGGTCATTTATGTAGAGTATGAAGAGAGTTGGTCCTAGAACACTGCCTTGGGGGATATCACTGTTGACAGGTACAGTATTTGACAGGACGCTCCCAATTTTGACTATTTGTAGTCTGTTTAACAGGAATGCTTCTATCCAGTTATGCAGGTGTCCAGAGATACCATAAGATTTTAGTTTTAGTATTAGTTTGTCGTGTACCACTGAATCAAAGGCTTCTATTGCTTTGCCCTGATCGAGTTGTACAATTCATATGTTTTTGCCATGTAAGAGTTGCAGATTACAGGATAGTTTTTTCCTGAAACCAAATTGTTTATTAGATAGTAGGTTGTTTGATTCTAAGTGGAGGATAATGGATTAGTTGATAATTGATTCCATGACTTTACAGGTGACACAGCATAAAGAGATTGGTCTGTAATTTTCAAATAGGCTGGGGTCTCCCTTTTTGAAGTTGGCGATGACCGTGGCTTGTGACCATAGGTTAGGCAAGGAGCTGGTCCTGAAAGATTTTTCAAAGATTATGCTTATAGGTTCAGCTATGGCAGTGGATAGCTTTTTTAAGAAGTAGGCACATATTCCATCCTGACCAATAGATTGCGTAGTGCTTTTTCAACATTTCTCCTATAAAATCGATATGTATTAGATCATTGTAGTTGCGTGTGGTTCGACTAGGAAATACTGGGCATGATCCATTGCTGTTTACAAATACTGAGCCAAAGAATGTGTTAAAGAGTTTGGCTTTAATGGTATCGTCGTTGCAGTCTTTTTATCATTTGGCCCCTTCAGGGGTGGGATGGACCTTGAGTCTTTTTGTTGTTTACAAAATTGTAGAAAGCGCAGGTGGAATTGGTGCGTAGAAGGTTTTCTTCTTGTTTAATGTGATAGTTGGAGCATTCTGTCTTTATCTGGTGGCATAAATTTTTGTATCGGCTTTTGAAGTTGGCAACATGACCAGATTTGTTTTTCCGCCAAAGTGATCTCTTTTTGGATTTAAGTTTCCTTATTGTTATGGGTAATCAATTTTTTCTAGTTTGGGGAGTTGTTATTGGTACATATAGATTGATGACTCTTTTGACTTCAAGTAAAAATATGTTGTCTTGGTCTTCAACAGCATTGCATCCCGTGAATAGAAATTGCCAATCAAGGGATGAGAGATCATTGTGTATAAGATCATAGTTGCCTTGTTTGAAGTTATAATTGGGGATCACGTTGTTGTGATGATTTTTGTGTAGACGTATGTTGAGACAAAAGTCAATCATGTTGTGGCCACTGTTGGAAAAGAGTTCTTTAATTTGTATTCGGTAAATTGAATTCAAACTATTGCAGAAGATGAGATTGAGGCAGTTGTTTAGTCTAGTATTGTTGGTTACTAGTTGTTCTAGTCCTAGATTTGTTACAAGATTGTAGAAGGTTGCATGTATGGGTTCCGCTGTACATTCATTTAGGGTCCAGTTAATATGTAGATTGAAGTCACCAAGAAAGATAAAAGTGTGTGGGAATGATGTTGCCCATGTTAGTAGTGAATTTAGCTTGTTTACATGTCCGATGTCATAATCAGGAGCTCTGTAACATAGTAAGAATCGAAATGTGATATTTAAGGACAGTTCACAGATGATGGTCTCAGGAAGAGCAAGCTCCTGGGTAACTTGAATGTATTTTAGATATAAGGACTTTTAATAGAAGATAGAAACACCACCTCCTCTACAGATTTCACTATCTGATCGGTAAACATGATAGACTGTTACTGTAGTAATGAAGTTAGGGAGAGATGTATTGAGCCATGTTTCACAGACAAATATGATGTCAAATTTAGCCGTATTTAGTAAGAGGAAAAATTCAGGTATTTTATTCACAAGTCTTCTTGCATTGAGTAGCTTGCATTTAAGCCAGTTGTAGTTGGAATTGAGGTAATTAGGGGTGTGCCTGCCTAGTCTTGGGTGATGGTGGATTGGTTGAAGTAGGGTTGGATGCTGAGTTGTGGGTTGTGTGACTTACTTTTGATACAGTCTCTCCATTGTCTAGACGATTTTTGAGTTCTGTGCGGAATATACAGGAGCAGGCACATTGCTGTAAGGTCAGGGCGAGAACAGAGGTTCTTATGGTTGGTATTGCTTTTGGCGAGTGAATTTATAATATAAATGAATTTACGTTTGCTTGATTCATTTTTGCAAATGACCCTGCAGAAGCATGGGGCCATCGAGCTGTCTTGTTTTTGAACTCTGTGCCGATGCGGGAAATGTCAAGTATTTCATCAGGGGAGACGGTTGATGCTTGATAGTCACTGATGATGTTGCGGACAATTGTGATGTCATCATTATCACTGATGTCCTCTAGACCAAATAAGATGGTGTTTGTACGTTTCTGTTTGTGCTCGACAGCTTCTCTGACGAGGATTGGGAAATCACCCCCTTGTTGTGCAGGTGTAGATTCCAAGCTCAGTACAGCAACAGTCACTGGGCAGTCAAGTCCAATGGGCACACACCAAGTCCAGGAAAGCAGGTCAAGAGTTGAAAATGGCATGAGCACACAAAGCACAGAATT
Source organism: Pseudonaja textilis (assembly GCF_900518735.1). Next base: position 8,831,710 of record NW_020769346.1, on the reverse strand, counting down.
GGGCATATTGCTCCAGCAACACTCAAGGCCTCAGGGCGGAGTTAATTAAGCAATTCCAGTGCAGCCCTTCATGAGAAGTGAGGTTGCTGATCAGCGTTGTACCTGTTTGTTCTATATGTCCTTCAATCAGGAGGAGGTTTGCACTCCATCTCCTCATTACTAACAGGCCCTAGCCTAGAGCCTCCTGGCCAACTTGTTGTAGCTGCAGCTCACAAGCCTCAGCCTGTAACTCATCCAATCCACCCAGTTGAGGCTCCTCCATCAGGATAGCATTCTTTAAGCTCCTATCCTGACCAATACTCGACTTCATACTTTCCTTTGAAGTCTCATACATATCCTTCTCTTCTGAACATGCATCTGGAAAGGGTCCAGGGGTTGATCCATTACACTAAATATACTGTTGTAAGTCAAGGGCTACCTGTATTATAACTAGATTAAACAAATGATAATGCATCACCTAAAATCTGATAACCAAATATTCTTAAGCCAATGTGTCAATGTTCTACTTGAAAAGACTTTTACCTTTAGTTTCAAAAGATTGTTTCAACTGTAAACATCAAAAATTAAACCAGAAATAGTATGCATTCCTGTTGTTAATAAATCTCAAGTGCAATAAATTGGATATTATTTTCCTACATCATCTCTTTTGTAAGAAACATTAAGCATATGGGTAATTGTATAATATTAGAGTGTATGCCTTTTAAAGCTTTTATAGAAATTGTTACATAGATGTTTAATTGAAGATTATATTAAACACACAGAAGTGATTATCTGGTAATCAAAAAAATAAAATGTCAGAAAAAGATTGCCAAAATATTTCTCTGAAACTATAAATGACTTTTTTATTATGCTTATTTCCTTCTCAGTTATATATCCCTTCCTCATGTTTTATTCCAGTAATATGCTTGAAGTGAATCAAACTGTAAAAGAGACAGGCGCTCGATTAAGGTACTGCTAGCTAGCAATTACTCTTCTGCTCAGGGCTTTCCTAAAAGTGGAAATCAGTGTGAATCTGTTCTGTCATGTGAGAATCACTGAGAACAAGCAGTCCCTCAATGAAAATTTGCATCTACAACCTCTTTATATCTGTCACCAACAAATTTTTTTTTTTTATAATTCTGAAACTTCTTCATCAGCCTTTGATACTTATTTCATAATTTAAACAATTCTTGGATTTCCATCCTGCCTCAGTTCATTTCCTTATCTGCGTATCAGGCATTATTTCTTATCATTATTTCTTATCATCAAGCAATGGAAACACAAGGTAATGAGATTTTTTGGCTGGAAACCTTGGTGATTTTATACTTCTGAAAGAGAGTCTCTGTGTGGCATATTGAAGTAAAAACAGGTCTGTAACTTAGTCTTCCTTGTTCATGAACAAAGTTTCATATACAATTAAACGGAAAATGGGGTACTAATAATTTGATTATTCAACTATAAGACAATAATAAAATTAAGAAAATTCATAGTATGATTCAGAAATAATCAGAAGATGAAAGAAAAATGTGCCTGATGACAAAAACTAAATCATATTTTAATTTGCTTTAAAATTTATTACTGGTTATGATACTATAGTCGGAATAACTCTGAATTTGAAAGCATTATGCTTCAACTTTTATTAAGCTGCCTGTTATGAGTATCTCTGACTACATAATTAACACTGAATTATAAATAGCACCAACAATAACATTTCATTCTGTTAGAACAGTGATGGCTAACCTTTTGGGGCTCCTGTGCTGAAAAGGGGCGTTGGTACTTACCTGACACGCCCTTTCTCTGTGAGCTGTGAAGAGCATCCATTGTTTGGGATGATGCTTCTGTCTCTTGTTTGATAGGATGGGCTTTAATTGAGAGGACCCCCCTCCTCCTCCTCCACGGGACTCCTCCCTAGCATTTCCAGTTTTGGCGAAGTTGAAGTGATGAAATATTTCTTCTTCTTTACCCTGTCTAATATTTGGCCGGAATAGCATCCCACCAGATGAATAAGGGTGGGGATGGATGCTCTTCACAGCTCACAGAGAAAGGGCGTGTCAGGTAAGTACCAACGCCCCTTCACCAGATGACCTGTTCAGAGCATCCATTGTTTGGGACATACCAAAGCTTGGCGTGTCCTACGGGAGGGCTTCCGTCTGGTTCGGACTCCCCTTTTTCTTGGTCACTATGGACCCTTTGTAACACTTTCCTGTCAAAGGCAGCCTCCATAGAGGCGAAGACATCATTCTAATAGTTTCTAAATAAAAGGCGATGGTGAGGCCCATGTTGTCGCCTTGTAAATTTTCACTATTGGCGCTTGTGGCCCATGTTGTCAACATCGCAGCGCTCCAGGTCGAATGAGCAGTGATGCTCCTGCGTACAGGAAGAGATTGTGTCTCATAGGATTTGGGAATTGTGCTCTCAGCTACTTACTGGTCATTGAGGAAGGGGTCTTGCACCCAATGGTGGGTGGTTGAAAAGAAACGAAGAGAATCTTTGTTTCCTAACACACATCGTGCAGTTGAAATATATGCAGAAAGCTCACCTTACATCTAGATTGTGGCATTGTCATGCCAGATTTTATGTCAGTTTCAGACAAGTGTACAGGAATATCAGTTCCTATGGTCTGGGGAAACCCAAAATTATCTATGGGTGAAAGATGGATCTGGACTAAGGAGCACTTTGTCTGTGTGAAAAATACAGAGCTCCTGTCTAACTGACAAGGATACTAGATCCAAGATGTAACTGGCCGATGTAATGGCAACCAAGAGAACCATCTTGTACGTTAGGAATGGAGACGCATGGTCTGCATGGGCTCAAAGGGACTTTTCTTGAGTGCGGTAAGGACCTTGTTGAGGTCCTAAGTGTGATATCAATAAACTACAGGAGGCTGTAAGATTGTAGCCCTGTGCAAGAAAATGGCATATGCGTAGGTCATGAGAGATGGACTGCAAGTCTCTCCTAGTGATGACCGATGCTGAGGCCTCCCTTTGCCTGTTTATATGAACAAGATAATAATGAAATGTCATATAAATAACACTGCCGTCTAACAGGTGTTCCCCTGAAATGGACAGCCAGAGCCATCAGAACCTTCGTAAGAACCTTGGGCAGATGACAACCCAAAGGACAGTGCAATGTATTCAAAACGTTGAGTATTGTAACAAAAAATAAGAGTTTTGCTATGTGAGGATCTAATTGGAATGTGGGGATGTGCCTCTATTAAGTCAATGGAGGGTAGAAAATCGCCCCTTCTGAAACTCAGAAGTATGGAGTTCAGTATACTCATCTTAAGCCTCCTATGAACTATGGATCAATTAAGTCATTTTAAAACTAAAATTGTCCCTGCTGATCTGGTGCCACAGGTTGGATGCCTGGATCTCCAATAAATGAACAATAGCTGTCTCCATCATGCTCCCTTTAACAGGATCCCCAAAGAGAAGGCAAGTAATGCAAAGGTTCCGGGGAGAGGATGGAAATTCTATAGCCAGGCCTAATCTTCTGATACCTCTAACCCAGGAAGCAGAGGTAGAGGCATCCCATCTGTCTGTGAAAGGCTTGAGCCTTCCACCAATAGGGGCACAGTCGTGAGGCCTATGTTGTGCCTCGGAGACCTCTATTTCATGTTCCTCAAGAGATTCTTTTGCTCTGCCCTCCCCTTCAGTATCTATCTCCAGATCGGAAACTATCTGACTGTTAGTGATTCATGCGTCCAGACAGTCCCTGGAGTCTGGAGAGAAAAAGTCCCTGGTAGAGGGAATGAAGGAACCCTCCAAAAAGCTGGGAAGGACTTTTGGGGTCTATGAAAAAAAAAGGAACTTATTTTCCGCTTCTAATCTCTATCAGAGATAGGTCAGGGGCACCACCAACCAAATTATCTCCCTATATTGGGGAGGAAGCAAGCTTCCATTAGTTGTGTGATATCTGCTTGCCAATGTCTGAGCCATAGCAGTAGGCGAGGGGTAACCTGAGATGCCCTGGCTTGAGCAGATAATTTAATAGAGTTTTGCGGCATCCTTGTGTGCCCTAATATTGGAATAATCTCCCTCAGATGGCAGAACAACCTGAGAGACGATCTAGTAAAAAAAGGGGGGACGAGGCCGACTCCGCTCTTATGGCCTTCACATCAGATCGACATGCCCTACATGGGGACAACTCGACCCTGTATATTCTTTGACTTGAGAGCCTCTTCTGCTTCCATTGGAATTGCAGAGGAGGATGATAATTGCCATTATTGTTTTATCTACTATCGTGGTGGACTCCCTGCCCTCTGCATGCACCTCGCAGCACCCTGATGGCGAACTATGGCACAGGTGCCACAAATGGCATGCAGAGCCCCAGCTAAGCTTACCTGCACTGTGCATGTGTGAGCCTCCCAGCTTATTTTTGGCCCGTTTGAGGCCTTTTTCGGCCTCCTAGAGCTTGAGGGAAGCCTCTGCAGCCTTTGGAGGCCAAAAAATCCTCCAGTTTCATCACTTCTGGTATTTCCAGAAATACAGGAAGTGATGAAACGGGTCTGTTTTGGGGACTCCAAAGGCTGCAGAGGCTTCCCTTGAGCCTCTGAAGGGCTGAAAAAAGGCCTCAAACAGGCCGAAAATCAGTTGGGAGGCTCACACATGCACAATGCAGTTAAGTTTGGCTGAGGCTCTGCATGCCAGCCGTGGCACCTGTGCCATAGTTCGCCATCAGGGTGCTAGAAGAACCTTCCTAGATCTGGCCATTTTCAGGTAATGGGGAGATGCTGACTGACAGTTTTGGAAGTTAAAATACATTTATTTGGAGAATATTCCAGCTTGGAGGTAGCTAAAATAAAAAGTATGTATTCTCGCGATATGTACAACATGCCACAATTATACTGAAAACTTTTTATTTTACTATTTATTACTACAATTTATATACTGTTTGGTTTCCAAAAGCTCCAAGCAGCTTACAAATTAGTATTTTCAAACCTGGCAAATTTAAGAGATGTGGATTTTGACTCCCAGAATTATCCAGCCAGCAGGCAGTTGATGTATACACATCTTAAAAGTAGCCAAGTCTGAAAAATACTACACTAGGTGCATCCTATAAAATAAGCTTGTGTAATTCTTTGAAGTAAGCCTTTCAGAATTCATATAATCATCAGTTTCCAAAGTCAATCAAATTTGAATATTCAAATTAGTAAATTCATACAATTGTCTAAAAGGATTGTACCATGACCATCACTAGTTTCAATAAGTATTCTCCAAGATACAAACATAATACAAATAGTCCTTGACTTTTAGTGACCATTCAAAGTAACAACGGCACTTAAGAAATTGATTTATGATTGGTTTTCATGCTTACAACAATTGCATCATCCCAGGGTCATCAGATCACAATTAGGGTGCTTGGTATTTGGTGTGTATTTATGACAGTTGCATTGTTCCAGAGTCATGTGGTCACTATTTTAATAGGGGAAGTCAGACTCACTTAACAATTACCTGATTCGTAAAATGGAGAAAAACTTACTTAACATCTGTCTTGCTTAGCAACAGAAATTTTGGGCTCAGTTGTGATCTTAAATTATCTGCAGCTTTAAATGTTCATCTGTCAGATTAAAATGAAATTAGAACAAAAACTAACTAACGCCTGCACATAATCTTTCAAAAGTTACATCACATATTCCTCTGTGAAGAAAACCCAGCAAATTCCTGCTCTAATATGAAACTATTATAGATGGTGATAGATTAAAAACTAGCTATAGATACAAGAAGGGCCGTAGCAACACAGGGACACTGTTAAAAACAAATGCTTTCTCCTAAGGGAGATTCAGCTGTACTTAAAAGCAGAGCCGAAAATCTAAAGACTAGCTAGAAAGTAAGAAATCCAACCATTTCCTGCTTCCTAGCTAATCTAAATCTCCTGGCACAGCAGAACAGATGATGGTCAGAAAAAGGAAAAATAGCAATTTAGCAGGCAAGTTTACCAGGTAAGAAGTGAGTGGGCGGGGAGGGTTCCCGTGGGCCATGTGGGCGGCACAGCCTTGTGTTTAAGCCTGGATTAATTGCCTGGGGGGGTGCTCTGGGGTTGAGATTTCTCTGTGGCCTACCAATGGGCTGCGGCCTACCAGTTAGCAGCTGCTGTTTTAGAGCCTAGCAGGAAATCTTCCCTACATTTAAAGGATATAAAATTGCTGCTTAATGAATTTGCACTTACACCTGAGCCTTCAATAATCTTGGTTTTTAGTTACATCAAATGAACATATTCACTAACTATAGGCTCTTCAACAAAATGTTGGAACTAGACCTGGTTTATTATCATCTAATTTATAACTAATCTAACATTGCATACAATTTTACAGCTTCTAAAACTGTATATTGTTGGCTAAAATGCTTCCTAATCAAGCAATTTAACTGTTAGCATTCTGTTCTATATTGCAGAAAATCCTAATACAAGATACAAAATGCTTTATTTCAACAGATAACAATAAAAATGGCCGATAAAATGAGGGCCACAGAATGGACTTTGTAGTACCAATATGGGCTTTGAAATATTATTGTACTTGCTAACTAATATTGTTGTTTTGTTTTAATTCAAATTTAATTTAATTTAAATTATTTTAATATAGTTGTTTTAATTCAACTTATTCTTTTTAAATAATGTTAATAATTTGATCAATAACTTCTTTTAAATTAATAAATTTATTAAATTAAATTAAAGTTTAAAAAACTGTCTTTGTTCCACAGGTCAGGGTAGGATATCCAGAGTTTATCTTCTGATAAGCGAAAGATTGTTAGCGCTAATTGATATTTGGTTTGTCTCTCCATGAACTCCAAATAACCTTATGACTTTTTTCCTCATTAACATCCTAAATTTTATGCCTTGCTTCCAGTTGCTTTTCCATTGTGGTCGGAGCAGAATCTGCAATCATGCGCAGTTTCGCTCTGACCTCACTTGTTGGAGGGTCCCAATTGGGATCGGAACCACCCTGAAGGGGTGGTAAAGAAAGGGGGAATTGCTTGGAGGGTCGAGGGGAGCTGCATCTCCCCTCCCTGACAAGGCAAACCCCCTCCGAAGACAAGTTGCAGCGGTGATCAAAAATGGCCACCACGAAAACAGGAAGCAGTCCAGGAAACTAAGACTGTGCTGGAGTGATACCCCAGAATTAAGAAAAAAAGAACTATTTTGGATGAAAGTGTGTAGAAGCAGTGTTTAGAAAGAGGGGGAATGAAATTGAAACTTATAAAACTGGCTTTGAATATTGAAACAAACTAATTTGGAGGTGAAAATTCAGAGGAAAATATTTGAGCACAAAAGGCTTGGAAATTAAATTGGATAACTATTGGACGTTTGGCACTAAATAGGTAAAGTAAATGTTGGAATTGAATGTGTTGAAAAGAAATAATAGCTAATAATTGAAATTAGTGAAATTAATAAGAGTTTTATAACTTAAAAAAAGGGAAAAAGGGAAAGAAAGGGTGGAACGTGGAAATAGTGTTGGAAGTGCCACAGGAAAAATTTCAGTGACTCTTTGAAAAGTGTTTGGTCTTTTTAAAATTGGAACTTGGAACTTAAAAAGAAAATAAGAGGAACTCCATCATAATAAAATAAAAACCCTGAAAGGTGAAATACCAGAATATTGCACAGGGAAAGATATTTGAAAAAATTGCTTTGGAACCACCCAGTGACTTTGGGAAAAAGTTGGAAAAGAACCTGGAAACAAGGACTTATGGATATTGATTGTTGAAATTAAATATAAAAGACGCTGGTTGAAACAACCTACTAGACATTTGAACTGGATATAATTATTAAGGAAAAGGAATAAAAGGAGCAGCATACACAGTGGGGGAATTATTTGCGGAAATGATACTGGATCTACAAGGTATGAAAGAAATGATGAAAGTAAGCTTGGAAATGTGCAGTAATATATTACAAAAAACTAGAAATGGTGATTCAGATCAAAGAAGAACAAAGAGAACCAGAGGGGGAAGAGGAAACCAGTCTTGAAGATCAAGTGGAGCAACAATCCTTTAAGCAGGAGGAAAAAAGATTTAAAATTAAAAATCTGTGGTTTGATGAGATAATGAAAGGGGGAAAGGTTCAGAAAACTAAAAAAAGCAAAGGGAAAAAGCAGAAGAGGGAACCCTAGAAAAAAGATTAAGAGAGGGAGGGGGATAAAATAAATAATTGGAATGAAAAATGGAGGAAAATAATAATGGGAAAATGGGGAACTAAGAGAAAGGACCAGAAAATAAAGGAAGGCAAACAGGGATGAAAAGAAATTACATAGTTAGGAGGATGAGAGACAATGGGTAAAAAAGGATACGGAAGGTGATTCTGCAAGGTAATGTGTTGTGATATATAAGTATTTGAAAATAGGTAAGATTGGAACTGATTTTTTTCTTTCTTTCTAGAGATTATCGTTATATTAGATATGGAATTTAATGAAATAGATATGGAAATGGGAATTTATTATAAGAATATTAATTGATAATTAGTGGTGTAAAATTGAAAAACATAATGAAAAGATTAATATTAGTTTCTGATGTAAAATATATGTATATCTGATATTTAGTATATAGGAAAATATTGTTATTAATGTAAAATGAAGGTGGTAAACTCAAATTGACAACTAAAGGGGACAATTTCTAGAATAGGACTGATAAATTTGCAAATGTGACAGATAAAAGTAATATGTGTAATGAATATAGAAATAAGAATCTTAGATAATATTGTAAAGTAAGATATAAGAATATTCCAAGAAAATGAAATAAAAATTGAAATTGGATAAAATAAGTTTAATGAATTTAATATTAATAAGTAATAATATGATATGAAACTGAATAAGAAAGATGAATATGTAACTATGGTCATGTTTGTATTGAAATGTAAAAACCTGGAACAACAATGCTTGCCAAAAGAGAGGGTTTTTTAAAATTAAAAATAAAAGGAATTGAATAATGAAATTATTATGTATACTTAAATAATATGGTGATTGGCATTAAAAGAATGCCAATGTATTGGAATATTAAATAATTAAAATGAAAGATTATAATCTAGAAATATGTGTATTAACATTAGAGATATGATTAATGTTATTTTTGTTTGCACCAAAATGTATCATGCTTAGGTGCTACACTGTTTATGTATTGATGTGTATAAGTAGAATAAAATAAAAAACTTGACAAAAAATTTGACACCCCTGCTTTTGTCAAAATTTATTTAAATGAGCAGGTGTAATGTTATGGCCTGAAAATATGTCACATGTTTGACTCCATTTAATTGATTTTCTATGATAAGGAGGGGTTACTTTTATCCTATCCAATCAACTTTTCTCTTTTATTTTCTTTGATGCGTTAACTAAGAGGGACTGAAAGCTAAGAATCAGGGTTCCGTCTTTGAATGAGGAATCCTTTTTAATTAGAATGTTCTGAATAAATAAATAATAATAAAATAATCTTCCTGTCTTGGTCATTGTTTCATTATAAAATATGTATGCTAAAGCCACAAGCCTGGGAAGCCATATTTGTAACCCACAGCCATAGATGTAACTGCTATCAACCACAGGTTTTCCTGTAAAAACACATCTCAAGTGAAAACCACTTTTCTATTTTATTTGTTAGAGGTTTTTTTTTAATTAGAAAATCGTCCGTCCAAACCTCCTTTCTGTATTCTGTTATTACTGCAGATGTTACCTTGTGTGGTGGTTCTATTTTGGTAATATATAATCTAAAAATTTATAATTACATAGGCTGTGTAATTTAATAAGAATCTGAATGCTCCAGTCTTGGTAGCCAAGTTGTCAGATCAATATATGAAAGCTAGTCAATGTGGAGTTTTAATGTGGAGATTAATAAAAACTCATCTTTATTCACAAAGTGCATGTTATTGAGAACAAATATGTCTAAATACAGTATTTTTTTAGTTTTGGTAAAGGACTATTAATCATGAGTCACAAAAGAATACCTTATGTGCTAATCAGCTGTTTGGTGGCTAACAGTAGTAAGACAATAGTAAGATCAGGAGATGCTGGAAGAATTTTTTGATGTCCTCAGTGCAATAGTAAATTTAGTGATTTTTAAAAAATGGCAAGCAGCACAAAGCACTTTAGCGAGCCATATATACTGCTCAAAAAAAATAAAGGGGACACAAAAATAAGACATCCTAGATCTGAATGAATGAAATATTCTTATTAAATACTTTGTTCATTACATAGTTGAATGTGCTGACAACAAAATCACACAAAAATTATCAATGGAAATCAAATTTAGCAATCCATGGAGGTCTGGATTTGGAGTTACACTCAAAATTAAAGTGGAAAAAAAACACTACAGACTGGTCCAACTTTGATGCAATGTCGTTAAAACAAGTCAAAATGAGGCTCAGTAGCATGTGTGGCCTCCACGTGCTTGTATGACCTGCCTCGGCATGCTCCTGATGAGGTGGCGGATGGTCTCCTGAGGGATCTCCTCCCACATCTGGATTAAAGCATCCCCAACTCCTGGGTAGTCTGTGGTGCAAGATGGTATCGGTGGATGGAGCGAGACATGATGTCCCAGATGTGCTCAATTGGATTCAGGTCTGGGGAACGGACGAGCCAGTCCACAGCATCAATACCTTCATCTTGCAGGAACTGCTGACACACTCCAGCCACATGAGGTCTAGCACTGTCTTGCATTAGGAGGAACCCAGGGCCAACCGCACCAGCATATGGTTTTACAAGGGGTTTGAGGATCTCATCTTGGTAACTAATGGCAGTCAAGCTACCTCTGACGAGTACATGGAGGGCTGTGCGGCCCCCTAAAGAAATGCCATCCCACACCATTACTGACCCACTGCCAAACCGGTCATGCTGGAGGATGTTGCAGGCAGCAGAACGTTCACCACGGCATCTCCAGACCCTGTCACATCTGCCACATGTGCTCAGTGTGAACCTGCTTTCATCTGTGAAGAGCACAGGGAGCCTGTGGTGAATTTGCCAATCTTGGTATTCTCTGGCAAATGCCAAACGTCCTGCACAGTGTTGAGCTGTAAGCACAACCCTTACCTGTGGACGTCGGGCCCTCATACCAACCTCATGGAGTCTGTTTTTGATCGTTTGAGCAGCCACATGCACATTTATGGCCCGCTGAAGGTCATTTTGCAGGGCTCTGGCAGTGCTCCTCCTGTCCCTCCTTGCACAAAGGCGGAGGTAGCGGTCTTGATGCTGGGTTGTTGCCTTCCTATGACCTCCTCCACATCTCCTGATGTACTGACCTGTCTCCTGGTAGCGTCTCCATGCTCTGGACACTACGCTGACAGACACAGCAAACCTTCTTGCCACAGCTCGCATTGATGTACCATCCTGGATGAGCTGCACTACCTGAGCCACTTGTGTGGGTTGTAGACTCCGTCTCATGCTACCACTAGAGTGAAAGCACTGCCAGCATTCAAAAGTAACCAAACCATCAGCCAGAAAGCATAGGAACTGAGAAGTGGTCTGTGGTCACCATCTGCAGAACCACTTCTTTATTGGGGATGTCTTGCTAACTGCCTATGCTTTCCACCTGTTGTCTATTCCATTTGTACAACAGCATGTGAAATTGATTGTCAATCAGTGTTGCTACCTAAGTGGACAGTTTGATTTCACAGAAGTGTGATTGACTTGGAGTTACATTGTGTTGTTAAGTGTTCCCTTTATTTTTTTATATAGTGGGCCATATATAGAGCATGATGTTGTGGCCTGGTGGTGAAGATGCTTGCTTCCCATTTGGAAGGTTGTGTAGCTAGTGGCAGATAGTACTCTCTCAAAAGGCAAAGAGAAAATATCAGGCACAGCCATTGAGAATGCCTATCTCCAAGATCCCAAAAGATACAATTTGCCAATAGGACCCGGCATGAACCAACCCTGTCTTAACTGATCACACATGCAGAAACTATCAGAGTATATTTCTCAATTTTTCCATTAAAATATTTCTAATACCAAATGTCTAACGTTGGCATGCAATTCTTCTTCAATTTGTGGACTACAAATATTCTTGCTGCTAACATCATAAATACGAGTATGTTTTATTTTTTATATTTTCCTTCAGCACAGGTGATATACAAATTGTTTTTTTCACCCTAAAAACTAATTCTTGACATTGCCAAAATGTGCATCTTTTATCCAAAAAACTTATGAGGAAGATTTCCTTGGTCATTGGTATAAAAAATATGGTTTATCAAATTCTCAGGTTTCACTGAATTTTTCCTAACTTTAATTTTCCAAATTTCTCATGATCTCTGAACATTGCAAAAATCAACATTCAGTGTTCTTATAGAAATCAAAGGCAATCAATTTCCCTATTTAAAATATAGATATATGCTGATACAGAATTGAAAACTGTTGATTGAAAGATGGTCTTATTGACATGGACTATGGGACATTTTCATTTTTGTTTTAATAGTATTGCATACTAATAAAAATACAATGAAAATATTCAAGAGAAAAATACTTTTTCAAGCTGTACTTAACTGAACAACACTGTCACAATAAGAAACAAAAATATATAAGGCGGAAGAGGCAGAGCCACATCGCTGCGATACAGCTGCAATCTCGGGGCTCTGAGATTGCAGCTGATATCTTCGCCCCTGGTCGGTCCTAATGGACCTAAACCGTCCCGTAGAGACGGTGATAGTAAGGGGCGCGTTCTGCTGATCCCAGGGACATCACAAAGTCCCTGGCTGATCCAGAGAAGCCCTTTTACCATCGGCGGAGAGGCAGCCTTTAAGCTGCTGAAGCTGTGACAGCTCCGGAAGGAAGAGACAGAAAGAGAAAGTGCATCGGCTGGTGAGAATTTTTTTTTCTCGGGGACTTAAGGACACTCTAAAATGAGAAGAATCCTGTAAGACTTTGGACAAAAACTGATCAAACTGATTTAGCGGCGATTTCTTAAAGAGAATGTCAAATTGAGGCTTGGCTTTTTACTTTTACTTTTGCTTTCATTGAACTTCCATTGTGATCTAGTAACTGTAACTAGACTGGTTTTTCCTTTTATATTCACCTAATTTTTCTTTCTTTTCCCCCCCTCTTGACTGTTAATAGTTTTTCTTAGAACAGAGGCTCCCTTTAGTAATTTTTTTTTCTTAAATACATATATATACATGTATATTGCCCTTTTTTTATTAGGCTTTTTTGGGAAAGAAGGGGGAGTGGATTAAAGAAACTTTGTAACACTGCCAACTAGAGGCTTGAAGATACTTTATTGGAAGTTGAAAGGGCTGTGAAGGAATCCTTTCTCAAGGTCACTGGAACTTGATTAGATAGAGGAAGAACACTGGAGAATGTTTTAACAGGTGTTCTTTGGAACTTCTATTATTAATTGAGTACTTGAAGTTTGGCTTTGGAATTTGTGGAGAAGCCATAATAAGAGCCTTGGATAACTAAATAAGATGCAGTGTGCTTTCTTTTTTACCTTCTTTTAGCTGTTTCATCCCTCCTCTTCAATCCCACAGTATTTTGTAATATTTGTATATCTATTTTCTTTTTCTTTTGTTTGACTTTATTTTTAATTTTTAAATTTACTTTTCTTTTTAAAGGGAAAGCCTCAGAATAGTTTTCCTTTTTCTTTTTGCTTATTGGGATTTTTGCCTTTTCTATTTTCTATTTTCATTTCTTATTTATTTTTATGGTTATTTTTTATTTTTTGAGACCTTATAATTGGATTAAGGTGTGAAGAACCTGAAGAATTCTTTCTTTTTCCTCTTCTTTTTTTATCATTGCTTTTTAATATTATTGGGTCTTACTCTCTTTTTCTTTTTTACTATTCTTAATTTTTATTTTTGAATCATAATTGACTATTACACAATAGGATTAAGGTTTAGAAGAACCTGAAGAATCTCCTCCTTTTTCTTTTTAATCTTCTTTTTCTCCTTCTCTTTTTAATCCTGGATTCTTTATTTTTTACTGGTTTTTTTCTTTAATGTTTTTCTTCTTCCCAATTGGATTATAATTGGCTACCCTATTAATTGGATTAAAGGAGCTTAAAGATCCTGAGTTATTCAAATGAGTAAGAAAACTTTACCTTCTGGCAGTTCAACTTCTGCTCCTGCTTCTCCATCAACTGGAGGACGACTATCAATAATGGCAAAGCAAGATAAAGTACAAATGGATCTAGCGACGATTATACAAGGAATACAAGAACTCAAAACGAGTATTGACCAAAGAACAGAGAGTATTGAACAAAGAATTGCAAAGACTGATGAAAAAATTGAAAATTTTCAACAAATGATGGCGAAACAGGAGGAGAGACTCCAAAAAATCGAGGAGAAAGACAAACAAAGAGATGAGACAATTGGACATATTATTAGCAAATTAACAACGGTGCAACAAGATATAACTGGGATGTTGAAGTGGGAGATGGATAGGTCAGAATTCTATCTCAGATTTCAAAATATAGAGGAAGAAAAAGGACAAGATTTGGCGGCTGTAATGATAGAAATTCTGGCTGGAGCTTTGGAGATAACAGAGGAAAAGATGATGGATGGAGTAGATGAGATATATCGTGTTTTCACAAGATATGCGATGAGAAATAAGCTACCAAGGGAGATCCATGTCAGATTTACTAAAAAGACTATTAAAACACAAATATTACAAGTCACAAGAGATAAGGGGTTGAAATATAAAGGTAAAGAGATTATGGTTTTAAAACAAGTGCCCAGAAGAGTGAGAGAGATGAGAAGAGAATATCGATTTTTGACCAAAAAATTATTGGAAAAAGACGTGAATTATAGATGGTTGATCCCAGAAGGATTAATGTTTATATGGCAAGAACAGAGACACAGAATCGACTCAGTTGGGAAAGCAGAAATATTCTACAATGAATTTTTTGGAAGCCTATAAAAATGTTCATGCAGTAAAAGGGCATTGGTACTTACCTGATACACCTGTTCTCTGTGAGCTGTGAAGAGCATCCAGTGATGGGGAGGTGCTTCGGTCCCTTCTAGGGAGGCTGGGCTTAAACTTGAGGACACTCCTCCTCCTCCATGAGACTCCTCCTTAGCGTCCCCAGTTTTGCGAAGCTGAGGTATTGATACCCTATATGCTTAAGCCTATGTAATAACCTTGGCCGGAACAGATCCCCTACCAGACGGAATAAAAGGGTGGGGCTGGATGCTCTTCACAGCTCACAGAGAACGGGCGTATCAGGTAAGTACCAACGCCCTTTCTCCCATGAGCTGTTCAGAGCATCCAGTGATGGGACATACCAAACTTGGCACTGTCCTAAGGGAGGAACTCCGTCTGGGTTGCAGACCTAACTATCTCTGAAATAACTTGCTGCAAAACTTGCCTACCAAATAAAGCCTCAGCAGAAGCAAATACGTCAATTTTATAATTTCTAATAAATGGAGATGGAGAAGCCCAGGTTGCAGCTCAGCAAATCTCCTGTATTGTAGTATGGGTCGCCCATGCTGCTGTGGTGGCTGCCCTCCTGGTGGAGTGAGTGGTAATGCCTTGGGGCACTGGAATCAAGAGAGAGCCATACGATGGTGGCCCTTAGCCATCTACCTATAGTAGAGGGTGAAACCTTTCACCCCAGAGTGTTAGGCTGAAAAGACACAAAGAGGGCTTCTGTCTTTCTGGAGGGCGCCGTGCACTCTTATGTAGATGAGTAAGGCCCTTCTTACATCCAAGCGGTGCCATTGATGTTCGAGCCTGTGTGATGGACGTGAGCAAAAAATTGGGAGCACCAGCTCTTGAGCTCTATGGAATGACGAATTAACTTTTGGAATGAAGGAAGGATCTGGTCTGAGAACCGCTCTATCCGAATGGAAAAAGCAGACATCTTTGCGTACCGATAATGCAGCTAGTTCGGACAGATGTAATTGCTATCAGGAAAACTACTTTGTAGAAATTGAAGTATGGTGGTCCTTAGTGGCTCGAAAGGACCTGTAATAAGGGCCAATAGTACCTTATTTAAGTCCTAAGTTGGATATTGGTGCACTACGGGTGTGTGTGTGTCAAGTTCTTGGCACTGTGCAGAAAACTGCGAATGTGAGGGTGATGAGATATGGAGGTAAGATCATCCCAAGATACGACCAAAACCAGGGCCGACATCTGTCTCTGCAGAGTATTGGTTGATAACCCTTTGTTTAGACCCTCCTGTAAAAATTCTAATAACTGCGCTGCTGATGGGGAAGTGGGGTCTATCTGAACCCTCTGACACCAACGGCAGAAGCTAGACCAGGTGGCCTCATAGATTCGGTTCGTCGAAGGACGTCGAGCTGATTGAATAGTGTGAATAACTTGAGTAGAAAGGTGTTCATCTCTCAGACATCGCTGTTCAACTTCCATACAGCTAAGTTTAGCCATTGGGGTTCCAGGTGTAGCACTGGGCCTTGAGACAACGATATGACCGATGATGGGATCCTCCACTGTGGTACTGTTGAGAGGTCCTTCAGGTCCATGAACCATGCTCGCCTTGGCCAATAAAGAGCCACTAATAGCAGGTCTGCTTTTTCTTCCAGCAATTTCTGAATCAATTTGGGGATCACGGGGAGGGGAGGAAAGGCGTATAGCAGTCCGGTGGGCCAGTGACATCTGAGGGTGTTCACGGGGAGGGGAGGAAAGGCGTATAGCAGTCCGGTGGGCCAGTGACATTTGAGGGTGTTCACGTCCTCTGCTCCCTGCGATGGGTAACAAGAAATGAATCAGGGTGGGACTTCCGCTTGCCAGCCTCGATGACCGCAGGGATTTGCGTTCCTTCGCGATCCCTGCTGTGCTCGCTGTCTTAGTGCCTCCGATCCAGATGGATTTGGAGGATAAGGCTGCCTTGTAGGGACAGCCGAAGATAGGGAAATTCTGGGAAGGGGTTTTTGGGGGTGTCGCAGACCCCCCCCACCCAGTTTAAACTTCCTTTTCTCAAGACGACGCTGCGACGGTCTTATGGCCGCCATGAAGAGGCTGGCACCCGGGAAAAGATTGCGCAGGAGGGGTGCTGAAGAAAGAAAAAACAGAGAAAGCTTTTGGCTGAACCGGGACAAAAATTAACATCTGAATACCCTGGAACTTTGGCTTTTCAAGTGATACATTGTTTCCCAAAGGATCGTTAAGCTGCGGTGGAAGAGTTAAGGGAAAACTTTTTTTTTTCTCTCCTCACTTTCCTTCCCACGGAGGCAGCAGATGGAAATCCGAAACACCCGTATTGGCA
This sequence comes from Pseudonaja textilis, assembly GCF_900518735.1. Next base: position 8,814,611 of record NW_020769346.1, on the reverse strand, counting down.
ATAGAAGGTATTAACTTTTAAAATTGAAGCCAAGGGGAAATTATATATTATATTTTCATCTTGATACTTTAAAACTCAAATCTTTTTGCTTTAAGGGGGAAGGAAGAGAGGCAAATGATTTATACTAATGTTTGTTGAAGGAGACTGCTTGGAGTTTTATAGGATTAGAGACTAAACTGTAATAAAACTTCCAAAAAATGTCTTGGAATTATGTAATTGAATTCTCCCCCAGGAAGAGCAAATGACTTTGGGACTTTAACTATTTTTTGAAAGATTAAGAAAATATTTGGACTGCTTAAAAAAGAAAAATAAATAAATCCTTTTCTGTTCACAATGGTGTCTTTTGAAGAATTGAAAATGCAGTTTGAAAAACTGAAGCAAGAGGAAGATGGCTCTTTTGGATCTATTTTTGGCTTCTTAGAAATGGCGATTTTTGTTTACCAGGAAATGCAACAAGAAAGAGGCTGGGACGATGAAGAAGAAGCCATCTTTAATGGACATATGATTTTAAAAAAGGGTAAAAAGGAGAAGAAAATCAAGAATTTAAGCTCTAAAAAAACAATTAAGAAAGGGAAAAGAAAGGTGGAAAATCGATATAATGATAGAAAGCAATGGAAAAGAGGAATACAATTGAGAGGGGAGTTTAAAAAGTGCGAGATTGAGAGGGGGGTGGTAAAAAGGCTAGATTTGACAAGAAAGGAAGGGACAAAGCGAAGGGAAGTTATAAAGGTTCTAAACAAGATGTTGTTTGTTTTGTTTATAAGCAACTTTTTTTCAGAGACAAAGGGTAAAATAAAATTTTAATAGAGATTCTGCAAAGGTACACAAGACTGCATTTTATATTTGTATTTGAAATATGTGTCAATAAAATATTGTAGGGACTGTGTAATCGATGTGTATAATTAATTTGTTAGGGAATATTATTTTTAATATTTATAAGAATACTATGTTTGTTTGTTTTTATTTTAAAATGTCATTTAGAATGTACTAAGCAGAATCAGAATAGAAATAACGTTTAATTTTAAGTGTTGAATTTGGGGGGAAAATAGAAAGGTGTCATACTTCAACCAGTCATTACAGGAAAAAGTTTGTGTTTAAGAGAAAGACAAATGGAGGATTGAAAAAGAACAGACAAAAAATACATGTGAAATGATTTAAAATGAGATTAAATAAATAAAATAGAATTAAGAGAGTGAAAAGAGGGGAGAAGATATTTGTTAAATGTAGAATTTTAAATAAGATATGAAATAGTATATAAGTTGAGCATGAATTTAATTTTAAGTCTGTACCAAAAGTTATAACCCGGGGTTAAGCCGCTTTCTAAAAAGAAGTTTTATACTCTTTATGTTATATGTCTTGTCAGTTTATGGATAAGAACATACGAAATAGTAACAATATGAAATATAGTAAGATGAAATATATGAATGAATAAAACTGAATAGAAATAAAGGAAGGAAAAGTAAGAAGGTGGAATACAGTAATAAGATATGAAGTTGAATATATAAGATGCTTATTAAGTTATGTGTGGAAATGTGATAATTTAGAATTATATTGTACTTAAATGAGATGTCGTAAGTAGTTCTTGGAAAAGATGTTCTATGTTCTTATGTTTTATGTTTTTATGTCTTTGTTCGTTTGTTTGCTTGTTAAAAAACCAATAAAATTGTTTTCAAAAAAAAAAAAATGAATCAGGGAAGCTGTGCACTGAGTGGGGAGGCAAACAGGTCGACTACCAGTTGGCCCAAACTCCAAGTAGCCTCCAGAAAGATCTTGGGGTCCAGACACCACTCTGATTGGTCTAATGTGGCTCTGCTGAGCCAATCCACTTGTACATTCGCTACTCCAGATATGTGCTCTGCCTTTAGAGAGAGAAGATGGATTTCGGCCCACAGGAATAGTCTTTCTGCTTCCCTCATTAGTAGAATGGAATGAGTGCCCCTTGTTTGTTGATATGGGCCTTTGTAGTTATGTTGTCTGTTAAGAAGAGCACATGTTTGCAATGGAGATGTAGGAGGAATTGTCGGAATGCCATGTACACCACTCTCAGATCTAGCCAGTTGATATTGTGTGCCTTCGCTGCATCCGTCCAAAGGCCTCGCGCTGTATGTGATTGGAAGTGGGAGCCCCCATCCCACTAGACTGGCATCTGTTTTAACAATCAACCTGTGTGGATCCTTGAAAGGGCATCCCTTGTTGATTTCAGGTTGTGTCCACCATCATAGAGACCTGAGAACGGATGATGAAACTTTAACGCAAATCCCGGCAACATCTCTCCCAGTGCATTGGTGTGGTAACTGGAACCATTGCAGGGTTCTTGTATGGAACTTGGCCCAAGGGATAATAGAAATACAAGAAATCATTTTTCTGAGCAATTTAGAAAGGAGACATAGTTGTACTTTCCTAAGAGTTCTGATCTATTGAGCCAAATTTCTAATGCTTTCTTGTCTGTCAGGGGAGAGGAAAACTTTGCCTTCCAGGGTGTCAATGATGGCGCCAAGGTGAATGAGTCTAGTAGAGGGTGTTAAATGACTTTTCGACCAATTGATTGAGAACCCATGTTATTGTAGGGTTACAAGTGTAGTTTGAGTGTTCAAATTTGCTTGATTGATGGAAGATGCCAGAATAAGAATGTCATCCAAGTAGCATTGAAGTCGGATGGACCTATCTCTGAGTGATGCTGCCAAGGCAGCCAAGACCTTTGTAAAGGTTCTGGGAGCTGAAGCTAGGTCAAATGGGACAGCAATATATTTGTAACGGACATTGTTGAATTTGAAATGTGAGGGCCTAATTGGGATATGTAAGTAAGCTTCCGTGAGGTCTATAGAGGTAAGGACATCATTTTTTTCTGATGCTGAGTAAGATGGATTGGAGAGTGGTCATTTTAAATTTTCAGTAAACTAAATATTGGTTTAGATATTTTAAGTCCAGGATTGCCCTCCACCACCCCCCGAACTTTTAGGGACCACGAAGAGGTGCGAATAAAAACCAAGACCTTTTTGATTAGAAGGGACAGGTTGTATGGCCCGGATCTCTAGTAGATGTGCTATGGCTGTGTTCATGAGAAACCTTTTTTCTGTGTCCCTGGAAATTGGGGACTTCATAAAAAAATCCAGGGGGGGTGGAGCTGAACTCTAGTGCCAGACCAAATTGTACTTTGTTCCGGACCCATGCGTCAGTGGTAGAGGAGTCCCATTGGTTGGCAAACATTTTTAGGCGACCACCAATGGGAATCTCGTTGCGGTCATTACTTGGATCTGCGGAAGGGCCTAGATCCTGTTCCTTGAAATTGTCTCCTAGGATGGAGTCCCCTTCTATATCTGTCCCCAGGTTCAATTCTATCTGTCTGTTGTCTGAATCCAGGCTGTCTTTGATAGTAGGGTTGGTAGAAGGGGCGAAAGGAACCCCTACGAAAAGGCTGTGGTGATCTGGACTCTGATCGATGAAAAAGAAAGAGAAGAATTTTCTTCTTGGTTCTGGTTTCAATTAGGAGGGGTTCAAGCGCACTGCCAAATAGTTTGTTCTCTGAGATGGGAGCTGAGGCAAGCCGCCACTTGTGCTTGACGTCTGCCTGCCAATGCCTGAGCCAAAGTAACCTTCTAGACACAATTTGGGAAGCAATGGCCCTAGAGAAAAATTTAACTACATTGAAGGTAGCGTCTGCTGAAAACTCTGCAGCAGCGATTAATTTAGCCACATCTTGATGTGCCCTAATATTTAATTAAATTAATTTCATGTCCTGTGGTTTTAAGGTGCTGGAAAAGGGAGGAAGTATTTTCTTTTCTGACTGCGTTCTTATGTTCTGTGATGAGTGCATTTCTTCTCCTCTTTGTTTGTCCAATGTATGTGGCTGGGCAATTGTTGCATGGTATTTCATAAACTCCTTGGTTTTCTAGCTGGATCTTGTCTTTGGGGTTTCTTAGGATGTTGGCTATTTTTTGGTCAGTGCCAAAGGCTGTCCTGATATTGTGCCTGTGGAGAATTTTGCTGATTTTATCTGTGGTGCCTCTAATTAAAGCCACAGGACATGAAATTAATTTTGAGGGGTCCAAATTAATCTCCAATACTGAACACTTCAACAAGAGAATAATCAGGGAAGCCATTGAAATAGAGAAACACCCCCATAACATGAATAAATGGGGTGATACCTCCCGCCTACTAGACATCTGGAAACTAGTCCTTATCAATAAACGAGTCCCAGCCACAAAAACCAACACAAGACCCATAACAACACATGATGCCACCACCAATCTCCCTCACCAGACTCAAACCCAGACTCACACCATAGATGAAAGGCAACCACCGTATCCAGAAACCAGACCACGGCTGCATCACCAGCTGCCACACACTCTGACCCCCAAACCAAGCAAATTGACACATGCCATGAACACATAGCCAGGCCTCAAACTCGGAGCCAAACCCAAACCCAGAATATCACATCATAGCCACCTGCTCAGGTATCACATCACGTAACTCAGGAGGTTACACCACAAAACCTCAGGATGTCATAACACAGCCAATGACCCAGGAGATTACAGCACAAGACCCAGGATGTCACAACAACAGAACTCAGAAGGTCATCGTCCAGGTCATTACAACCCAGGAGATTACAGCACAAGACCCAGGGTGTCAAAACAATAGAACTCAGAAGGTCATCACACAGCCCATTACCCAGGTCGTTACAACACAGGAGGCGGATAGACACACAGCCAATACCTCAGCCATACATGTTCTTACAAGAAAGCCAGCCAATCTGCAAACATCAACTCCATCAACCAATCAAGAACTGACAACACAGCCAACCTCCTCACCAGTATATATAGGGAGACGGCAGCTCCGATCACACTTTGCTCGCACAAGCAGGAAGCCGAAAGCACCAGCCTGAAGATGGTGATTGGGACCTCGTCGAAAAGTTGCCAAGATACTCTCAATCTTACACAGCAAAAGACCCGAACACACCAAGACCTGCATACACACACACATACATCTTTTAATAACTTAAAAGATTTGTAGAATTTAAGTCATTCAAGTCCATTTTTGAATAAAGTACTTGTAATATCAAATATGGAGACCAGAACACCCCCTCCAGATCCGGCACCTATATGAGGGCACAGAAGTCTGTAACTGATAATTAGATCAGTTTAGCTGCACTTATTGCCTGTCGAATCCAGCAGTTCAAGTCCTCTTTTATCCAGTGGACTGGTGATAGGCACACACCCCTCCCAGGTCCCCATGAAAGGAAACCTTGTTGGGTAATTTGCCTCACAGACAGTAACAATTACTCAGCAATTTTAACCACGCGGCCTTTAAAATGGCGGCCGCCTCGTGGCAGAATGAAAACAAAAGCAGCTATCACTGCCCGGCCTGCTGAAAGCAAAACCGCTCAGCGGGAAGGCGCAGGGGCTAATTCCCTGCCCTGAGGTGTTCCGCGGGGAAAGCCTTGTAATAAAAGGCAAAAAAGTTGTACTGTTTGAATTGGGGCTTTGAGCCTCGATAAAAAGAAAAAAGGCTGCACTTTTAAATTGAAGCTTCAAACCTCGAAGGGACAGAGCGTTTACTCAGCCGGCTGGGAGATCAGAGAGGTAAGCCTCCTTGTTTAGAAGTTTAAGGCAGCATCTCTGAAACGAGAGGCTTTTAGCCTCAGGGCAGCTTGGAAAGATAAGCCTCCGCGTTTTTGAGGCTTTAGCCTCAGGAGGCTGGAACGTAAAAAAAAAAAAACAAGCAAAATGACTTTTGGAGGTTCCCAGGGGTGGTGGGGGTAGGTGA
>NW_020769346.1:8687057-8808838 GCF_900518735.1 Pseudonaja textilis | reverse complement strand
GTTCTGTTCTGACCAGGAAAACAATAACACAACCTATCTGAAGAAAGGGACGCTAAGGAGGAGTCTCGTAGAGGAGGAGGAGTGTCCTCAAGTTTAAGCCCAGGTTCCTAGAAGGGACTGAAGCACCTCCCCATCACTGGATACTCTGAATAGCTCATAGCAGAATAATAATGTGACACTGCTATAATTTCTGACCTGGAACAAAGCTCAGCAAAAAATCTGTCAATTTTTATTCCCCCTTCCTCAAAACATATTTACCTTTCCATTTTCTTGATCAGTACAGCCCTGAAGATTTGCTCCTGAATTGTCTTCTCATTCTTATTAGATTGCAGAAAGGGATAGATGGTAGCCAAACAGAAGCCTTGATAGTAGAAATCTTGCAGTTGAAGTGGAAGATCACGTAAGGAAGACAGCTTGGTTATTGCTGATCTTGGTAACTCCACTGGAACAAAAAGGTAGATTTACCAATAGACCTGAATTAATTTTCTGCAATTATTAATATTTTAAATCTCTACAAGTATATTTTAATCAGTACAGAAAACTCAAAAAATTGCCACATTGTGAAACACAATAGCCCCCATTGATATAAGCTGATCTTAAAAATGGAAAATGGGGGGCATTTTCAGTAATCTAATTTATAAAACCATAAACTGAAATAAAATACACCAGCATTGAGATTTAAAATATCTGCTGTTGATATCAATGATAAAAAATTGATAAACATCATAAAGTACCGTATCACTGACAATATGATGGGTATGCTTAAGGATCAGAACAGAGTCCATGATAGGTAACAGCACCGTTTCATTCTCTGACCCGCATTTTCTCTTTTTTCTGATACACTGTTCTTTCTTTTCCAGTCTACAAGGAACAGACATACAACATATCTGAATTTAACTAAACGCTCTATGGAATTGGAAGGCATCTTATATTACTCACTCAGTTGCCAAAAATTTAAACTACAGAATGTCACCCATTTCCCTAAACTGTGACAAGAAAGCTTCAGCCTATTTCTGGCAGTCACCCTTCAATAAAAAGATCTCCAAATTGGACCACTAAAAGTTGGTAGAAAAACAGCTGATGTGTAAAAACTACACAAAATTTTTTGCTAATTTGTCTTGGTAATCCTAAAAAATTCCCACAGAATCTTATGACTGTGGCAGTAAATAAATAAGTACAGTAAATAAATACATAAAATGTACGAAGTCTCTAAAATATGTTATTGAATTTCCCTAGTGAACTCAAGGTTCTTGAGTTTACTGAATATGGGAAAAGTGGCTGTAGCTGCAAGAGTTTTTTATAAAAAAAGAGCAACTTTTACCCAAGATCAGGGAAAGCAGGCAGGCAGATTGAGTTGCTCACAGAATCATTCAGAGATCTATCTATCTGCCATCGGCTATCTCAGTCTGTCACATAAAATTTACTTGCAAGCAAATTCACAAAATTAACTCACAACACACCATGTATGTAACTATTGAATTTTTATTAAAAAAAGAGCAACTTTTACCCAAAAACAGGCAAAGCAAGCAGGCAGATTGAGTTGCTCACAGAATCATTCAGTGATTATCTGCCATCGGCTATCTGAGTCTGTCACATAAAATTTGCTTGCCGTGAGTTTGCACTGAATAATAGAACCTTCGGTCCTAAGGGAGGTTCAGCTGTGCTTAAAAGCAGAGCCAAAGATCTAAAGACTAGCTAGAAAGTAAGAAATCCAACCATTTCCTGCTTCCTAGCTAATCTAAACCTCCCGGCACAGCAGAACAGCTGGGGGTCGGAAAAAGGAAAAATAGCAATTTAGCAGGCAAGTTTGCCAGGTAAGGAGTGAGTGGGCAGGGAGGGTTCCCGTGGGCCATGTGGGCTGCACAGCCTTGTGCTTCTGCGAAGCCTGGATTAATTGCTTTGGGGGGGATGCTCTGGGGGTGAGATTTCTCTGCAGCCCACCAAAATTTTCTCGAGGCCCACCAGTGTGCCACGGCCCACAGGTTGGCAACCACTGCTCTAGAGTATACCCAGCAACTACCTCATATCGAGTCAGGCCAGGTATACTTTATCAGCAGTGGAAGGAAGACACCAAAGATCATCTGGGCATAGCAGGGTGTAAGAAGTAAAGGGCAATGGGGATGGCTGGAACTTCATGCTGGGGTGCGGGGTGTATGGGCTGTAACACAGGGATTGAGATATTACTTTAGCAGCAATGCCAGTGACACTGGCACTGAAGTAGACGCCTGAAGGTTAAGACTGGTTAAGCTATTTAAGACTGTTGAAGGCCAAACTATTTCAGCCTCAGTGCTACAATTCCAAGGAATGCCATTGTGAAGGGTGAACAATAGGTCAGACATGGAGAGGGAAGTTGTTGAAGCACCCCTGTGACTGTAAGTTTGAGTAGGCCACCAAATGTCCAAGTTTTTATCACATGACTAGACAGCTGCTGCAACAGACATTAACTTCAGGGACTGGGTCTAAGTACCATTCATTCAGCATTGCCATTCAAATGGCAACTGATTGAATGGTTGTTAAGCAAGAATTGTCTGCGAGCTCTTTTTTATTGTAATTGTATAACAGTCATCAGAAAAATATTGTATAGATAAGTATAAGCTATTACTGGTATAATGAAAGTTAGAAATAATAAAACCCTGGGACTACCAATTAAATTCTACCTCATGTGAATGAGGGACCATTTTTGGAAATATACATAAGCCAAGATGTTTATTGTATCACATACAACGGTTTTTGAATAGATGTTGTTATAAAAGTAATTATCAATGCTTATATTTTCTGCATTTCCTGATTTCTTTAAAAGAAAAGTGAAAGCCTGTTAGATTTTGTTAACATATTAATGACTTTTTAAATACTTGTAAAATTTTAGAGAAATTGTTTAAGCATGTATGACAGCACCGTCCTGCTAAAAATAACAATGCTTTAGGGAAATCACAGTATACATCACTAACAGAGAATCTTGTATGAAAAGGGAAAGGAACAGTGCAAATGTAGCCATAAAATTGAATGCAAAGAAGAAAGGATCAGCCATTTGTTTAGTATTTCATTGCGAAGATTATTTAATTTTATTACCTTGATCCTACAAGCAAAAATGTTCAGGCACATATAGCTCTTTTTGATTATTGGCCAATGAACATATCCAAATATGGCTATCAAATTCTAATTTTTAATTTAATTAAATTAAGTCAAATAAAATTTGGAATTTGCTCTAGATTGAATAATACAGGGTTTCCAAGGAGAGAGAAGAATGATCTCCATACAACCTCCAAGTCTCAATATGAGTTTCTAAAATTTGTATCTGTCCCTCCCCATGAAAAGCTATGCAGAGCCACAGAGTTGTAGATACATACTCTAAAACTCAGCCAAACTGTATCAGAATTTTTTTAAACCTATTATAATATTGATTATAAAAACAATGCTTCAATTTTTCTTTTTCTCACCTGTGCCAGAAAAAATAAGTCCATGAATTGTTATTAATACCATTTATTCTCTCTTTTGGTTCAGATCATTGTGTAATATGCGAACTGATGAATTAACTACTGAGGGGCCCTTGGTGTTCTCTTGCTTATGTTTCATTACCAACATTAGTTGATAGTTTCTGAGAAATTCTTGATGTATGGCAGTGTTATCCTTTTTAGAGCTTGTGTTGGTTGTGCTGTATTGGCTTGTTTGGTTGCCAAACAAGTCAACAGTAAACCAAAGTACCTCTAAGATGACCCCAGGGGAAGCCACCAGAATATAAACAGAGCAAATCCCATTCCTTACTAGCATTAATGATGTTACTAGTTTGAGTAATGAAACATCTGCAAGAAAACAACCAAGCTCAGAGAGTACCAAGGACTCCGCTCTTTAACCTGAGCTACAAATATTCTCCTTTATTAATTAAATTACTAATATATCTTCTTTATTTTTTTACAAGATAATAGGTATAAGTAAAAACACAGTTATGAATACATGGATACATATAAGGAAAATAAAAAATATATAAAACGACAGGGACGGTAGGCACTTTGGTGCACTTATGCACGCTTATGCATACAGACCTCTTAGGAAAGGGGTGGGGTCAATAGTAGACAGTCTAAGGTTATAAAGTTTTGGGGGTTTGGGGAAAAAAACCACAAAGTCAGGTAGAGTATTCTAGACATTGACCAGTCTGTTGCTGAAGTTGTATTTCCTGCAATCAAGTTTGGTGCGATTAACCTTGTATCTATTGTTTGCTCTACTGTTATGGTTGAAGCTGAGGTATTCATTGACTGGTAGGATATTGCAATGTATGATTTTAAATACTATACTTAGATCAGACCAAAGGCGGTGTAGTCCTAGGTTTTCTAGATCTAGAATTTCGAGTCTGGTGGCATAAGGTATTCTGCAATGAGTAGTGGAATGGAGAACTCTTCTTGGGAAATATTTCTGGACTTTCTCAACTGTGTTAATATCAGATACGTAATGTGGGTTCCAGACTGATGAGCTGTATTCAAGTATTGGTCTAGCAAATGTTTTGTATGCTCTAGTATAGTAGTATTACCGGAGAAAAAGCTACATGAGATTAAGTTAACAACTCTTAACGCCTTTTTGGCTATGTAGTTACAGTGGGTTCTAGCACTTAGGTCATTTGAGATGAGTACTCTAAGATCCTTGACAGAGTTTGGATCATCAACAAGGTCTTGACTGTTCAGACTGTATTTTATTTTATTTTATTTCATTTTTCCAATATGTAGGACAGAGCATTTATTTGTTGAGATTTGAAGTTGCCATTTGTTTGACCATTCTGATACATAGTCAAGGTCTTTTTGAAAGGTAGCAGTATTGTCTGTGGTGTTGAATAGCTTTACATCATCAGTGAAGAGAACGCAGTTGCTCTTGATATGATCACAGAGGTCATTTATGTAGAGTATGAAAAGAGTTGGTCCGAGAACACTGCCTTGAGGGACACCACTGTTGACAGGTACAGAATTTGATAGGAAGCTCCCAATTTTGACCGTTTGTTGTCTGTTTGACAGGAATGCTTCTATCCAGTTATGCAGGTGTCCAGAGATACCGTAAGATTTTAGTTTTAAGAGTAGTTTGTCATGTGCCACTGAATCAAAGGCTTTACAGAAGTCTATGTAGATTGCCCCTATTGGTTTGCGCTGATTGAGTTGTGTAGTTCATGTTTTTGCAGTGTAAGAGTTGAAGATTACAGGATAGTTTTTTCCTAAAACAAAATTGTTTATTAGAGAGTAGGTTGTTTGTTTCTAAGTGGAGGATAATGGGTTGGTTAATAATTGATTCCATGACTTTACAGGTGACACAGCATAAAGAGATTAGTCTGTAATTTTCAACTAAGCTAGGGTTTCCCTTTTTGAAGAAGGGGATGATCGTGGCTTGTGACCATAGTTTTGGCAAGGAGCTGGTCCTGAAAGATTTTTCAAAAATTATGCTTAGAGGTTCTGCTATGGCAGTGGGTAGCTTTTTAAAGAAGTAGGCACATATTCCGTCTGGTCCAATAGATAGCAATGGTTTTAGATTGCGTAGTGCTTTTTCAACATTGTCTCCTGTAAAATCGATATGTATTAGATCATTGTAGTTGTCTGTGGTTCGACTAGGGAATACTGGGCATGATCCATTGCTGTTTACAAATACTGAGACAAAGAATGTGTTAAAGATGTTGGCTTTAATGGTGTCGCTGTTGCAGTCTTTACTTTCAGGGATGGGATGGACCTTGAGTCTTTTAGTTTGTTGTTTACAAAATTGTAGAAAGCGCGGGTGGAATTCGTGCATAGAAGGCTTTCTTCTTGTTTAATACGATAATTGATGCATTCAGTTTTTATCTGGTGGCATAAATTTTTGTATCTGCTTTTGAAGTTGGCAACTTGACCAGAGTTGACCAGATTTGTTTTTCTGCCAAAGTGATTTCTTTTTGGATTGAAGCTTCCTTATTGTTTTGGGAATTTTTTTTTTTTATTCTGGTTTTGGGAGTTGGTAATGGTACATATAGATTGATGACTCTTTTGATTTCAAGTAAAAATATGTTATAATGGTTTTCTACAGTATTGCATCTAGAATAGAAATTGCCAATCAAGGGATGAGAGATCGTTGTTTATAAGATCATAGTTGCCTTTTTTGAAGTTATAATTGGGATTCCGTCATGATGATTTTTGTGTGGACGTATGTTGAGACAAAAGTCAATCATGTTATGGTTGTGGTCTCTTATTGATATTTTTATACCAAAGTACTCTGAGGTAAGAAGGGGCAGAAAGATAGTTAGCTGTTATTAATAAAATATTTACCTAAATTATTTTATCTAGAAATATGCGGAAAATTTTGAGAAGAGTTATAACATACATACTACTATTTCCAATAATGACAAGATCTTTTTCAGTATGCTACACAGCTAATACTTGACTCATGATAGTAATTTAACCTGCTCTTTATGGTCAGATGCTTTTATGACCATGAAGTGAAGTTGTCACATTATTTACTACTCTCCGTCCCATTTCTTTCTGACAGAGTCATTAAAGTAGGTCATTAAACTGAGTTTGGGGTGCCTCAGGGGCTCCAGTGGAAGCCCTGGGAGGTGTAGTACAGGCCCCGTCCTGGGCCTCCCAAGGTCTCTGCTATCCCCTGAAGGCTATCTGTGCTTCGCTTCCTGCTTCTTGGGATGCCTGCTTCCAACCCCCTCTGGATCCCACACTCTGCTCCTTATCTACATCACTGATAGCACACTTACATTTCAAAGATCGCTGGAGCTCAGGTTACGGAACAAAGACATGCCTTCCAAATTGCTGGGCTGTGTGGCAGTTGTTTTAACATACTGTTCATTGCTAGTTAAGCATTGTACAGTATGGTACAAGATTCCACAATGATATATTTAAATGATATTGACAAACACTATACATAAGAGTTTGTTGGTTTGTCTCATGGAAAGAAAAAGCGATCATCTAAAGCCTTCAAGTTCTATTGTGCCAAGTTCACAATGCAGCTTTTTAAAAGTACTTATTATATGCTTTAGCAAATATTATAAAATCCAATAATGGAGCCAATATGATCAATGCCTCAGAAGACACTGGAAAACTTTTTAAAAAATAAATTTGGATGCAAATACAGCCGGTATTTAAAGTATGGTTAAGGCAGTTTCTAGCAGACTAGAAAAGGGCTAAAGTCAAAGGACAGCAAGCCCTGCGTGTTATTGATCAAATGTAACTACACTGACCCATTTAAACAGCTACTATTCTTCTATATTGTTAGTAGTAATCTATTTTGTGAAGCAGAAATAAAACCCCAAACCTGTAATATCTTCTTATCACAGTGTTAGGAAATGCAAGCTGTACTAGCTGTAGTTGGCCTTTAAATCATGGGGCCTGAGCTGATGCAATGAAAAGTGCCAAAATGTAGCCAATGAGAGTATCAAAAGCAAGACTCATTTCAAATGCCAGATATATTATGGTATTGGATTTTGCATTAATATTCTTAATAGGAGGATGAAGAAATGAAGATTAAAGTAATATCAAAGTAAACCCAGTTAAGTCTCCTTCCCCAACTTGGAACAAAGGACAAACTTCCAGACAGTGAGAACAGTAAGTCAATGGAACAGTTTGTCTCCTAGAGTTGTAGGTGCTCCTCGGTGGTTTTCAAGAAAAGATTGGTCAATTATTTGTCTAGGATGGAATAAGAACTTTTGCCTTGAGCAGAGGATTGGACTAGGCGATCTCCAAGTTCTCTCCCAGCCCTATGATTCTATGCTGATCTCCATGTACGTGGTATAGGTCATCTTTCCATGCTACCCTATTATAGAGAGATAGTAGGCAATTTTTGAAACATATCACATATTGTACTCCTACTATTCCATTTTTCTTCAACACTCAAGGTGTTGAATTAACAACAATTAATACAACATACAAACAAGCCTGAAAATGGTCCAAGCACTAGCTCTCTGCTATACAAAGTTAATGTGCAATAAATTACATCTTTAAAACCCTTTATTAATCTCAATCCAATATGTTATGCAAGTAGTTTACTATATTACTATTTCTGGAACAGTAAAAGGCCATTGTTTATTACCAGCTAAGCAGCTGAAATTTTAAATCAGGAATGAGCAGTCCATAATCAGCACAGCACCTACCCTCCAATCTTTTTTGTGGTTCACAAAGGCCTTAAAACTGCACAGCTGTAACCCCAAAGCAAACCAGGGACCAACTGATTTTAGCAGTGAACTTAAAATAGTGCAAGATAACTTAAAAGTCTTCCAGTTGAATGCAGCACCTGGACATATCCACAAATTGTGAAAGTACAAACCAGATTTACCATTAAAAAGCAATCTCTGCCACACATTACTGTCTATACACAGAGACTGCCTAATTCTAAATAACTAGAGATAATATTTTGCTGGCCAAATCTAGGCTGAATTCAAAGCAGTCTCAGATCAGAATTCAAAGGGAGGAAATGTGGAGAATTCCCACTGGATTCAACCTGCTAATAATAAATAATAATAATCACCCAAGACTAGGCAGGCACACCCCTAACTACCTCAATTCCAACTACAGCTGGCCTTAAAGGCAAGCTACTCAATGCAAGAAGCCTTGTGAATAAAATACCTGAATTTCTCCTCTTATTAAATACAGCTAAATTCAACATCATATTTGTCTGTGAAACATGGCTCAACGCATCTCTCCCTGACTCCATTACCACAGTAAGAGACTATCATGTTTACTGATCAGATTACAAAATTTGTAGAATTGCTATCTTCTATAAAAAGTCCCTACATCTAAAAAACATCCAAGTTACCCAGGAGCTTGCTCTTCCTGAAGCCATCATCTGTGAACTGTCCTTAAATATCACATTTCGATTCTTACTATGTTACAGAGCTCCTGATTATGACATTGAACATGTAAACAAGTTAAATTCAATACTAACATGGGCAACATCCTGCCCACACGCTGTTATCTTTCTTGGTGACTTCAATCTACCTCATATTAACTGGACCCTAAACGAATGTAAAACTGAACCCATACATGCAACCTTCTACAATGTTGTAACAAATCTGGGACTGGAACAACTAGTAACCAACAATACTAGACTTAACAACTACCTCGATCTCAGTTTCTGCAATAGTTTGAGTTCAATTTACGGAATACAAATTAATGAATCCCTTTCCAACAGTGACTACAACATGATTGACTTTTGTCTCAACATATGTCCACACAAAAATCATCATAACGATAGGATCCCCAATTATAACTTCAAACAAGGCAACTATGATCTTATACACAATGATCTCTCATCTCTTGATTGGCAATTTCTATTCACTGGATGCCAAACTGTTGAAGACCATTAGAACATATTTTTACTTGAAGTCAAAAGAATCATCAAACTATATGTACCAATAACAACTCCCAAAACCAGAAAAAAAAACAAATTACCCATAACAATAAGGAAGCTTCAATCCAAAAAGAAATCACTTTGGCGGAAAAACAAATCTGGTCATGTTGCCAACTTCAAAAGCCGATACAAAAATTTATGCCACCAGATAAAACTGAACGCATCAATTATCACATTAAACAAGAAGAAAACCTTCTACGCACCAATTCCACCCACGCTTTCTACAATTTTGTAAACAACAAACTAAAAGACTCAAGGTCCATCCCACCCTTAAAAGGACCTAATGGTAAAGACTGCAATGATGACACCATTAAAGCCAATCTTTTTAACATATTCTTTGGCTCAGTATTTATAAACAGCAATGGATCATGCCCAGTATTTCCTAGCCGAATCACAGACAACTACAATGATCTAATACAAATCAATTTTACAGGAGACAATGTTGAAAAAGCACTATGCAGTCTAAAACCATCTCTATCTATTGGTCCGGCCGGAATATATGCCTACTTCTTAAAAATGCTATCCACTGCCATAGCTGAACCTCTAAACATAATCTTTGAAAAATCTTTCAGGACCAGCTCCTTGCCAAAACTATGATCACAAGCCACGGTTATCGCCATCTTCAAAAAAGGAAACCCTAGCCTATTTGAAAATTACAGACCAATCTCTTTATGCTGCATCACCTGTAAAGTCATGGAATAAATTATTAACCAACCCATTATCCTCCACTTAGAAACAAACAACCTACTCTCTAATAAACAATTTGGTTTCAGAAAAACTATCCTGTAATCTGCAACTCTTACACTGCAAAAACATATGGACTACACAACTCGATCAGGGCAAACCAATAGACGCAATCTACATAGACTTCTGTAAAGCCTCTGATTCAGTGGTATACGACAAACTACTCCTAAAACTAAAATCTTATGGTATCTCTGAACACTTGCATAACTGGATAGAAGCATTTCCGTCAAACAGACAACAAATGGTCAAAATTGGGAGCGTCCTATCAAATTCTGTACCTGTCAACAGTAGTGTCCCCCAAGACAGTGTTCTAGGACCAACTCTCTTCATACTCTATATAAATGACCTCTGTGATCATATTAAGAGCAACTGCATTCTCTTCACTGATGAGGTAAAGCTATTCAACACCACTAACAATACTGCTACCCTTCAAAAAAATCTTGACTATGTATCAGAATGGTCAAACAAATGGCAATTTCAAATCTCAAGAAACAAATGCTCTTACATATTGGCAAAAGAAATCAGAAAATAAAATGCAAGCTGAATAGTCAAGACCTTGTTGATATTCCAAACTCTGTCAAGGATCTTGGAGTACTCATCTCAAATGACCTAAGTGCTAGAGCCCACTGTAACTACACAGCCAAAAAGGCGTTAAGAGTTGTTAACTTAATCTCACGTAGCTTTTTCTCTGGTAATACTACACTAATAACTAGAGCATACAAAACATTTGCTAGACCAATACTCGAATACAGCTCATCAGTCTGGAACCCACATTACGTATCTGATATTAACACAGTTGAGAAAGTCCAGAAATATTTCCCAAGAAGAGTTCTCCACTCCTCTACTCGTTGCAAAATACCTTATGCAACCAGACTTGAAATTCTAACCTAGAAAACCTAGAACTACACCGCCTTCAGTCTGATCTTAGTATATAAAATTATATACTGCAATGTCCTACCAGTCAATGAATACTTCAGCTTCAACCATAACAATACAAGAGCACACAATAGATACAAACTCAAGTTAAACCGCACCAAACTTGATTGCAGAATACGACTTCAGCAACAGAGTGGTCAATGTCTGGAATACTCTACCTGACTCTGTGGTTTCTTCCCCAAACCCCAAAAACTTTAACCTTAGACTTTCTACTATTGACCTCTTTCCTAAGAGGTCTGTAGGGGGCATGCATAAGCGCACCAACGTGCCTGCTGTCCCTGTTCTATTGTTTCTTTTTATTTTTCTTATATGTATCTATTTCATGTATTCATAACTATTTTTATACTTATACGTGTTATCTTTTAATCACTTGACAAAATAAAAAAAATACTTAAGGGAGGTTGACTCCTCTTTGTTCCTACAACCCATGAGTCTGACTGGAAATTGTATGTGATTTTACTTGGCTCTTCCCATATTTTGTCTTTTTTGCACTTATTTTTTTTCACTTCTAACATTGCCCTCTATTGTCCTGACATACTTATTACAAATCATGAATTGGCATAAAGTACTTTGAAATTAAAATTGAGATTTCAAATCATAGACATTACTTATACTTCTGCCCTCTTTATTCAGTGTATTTTGATTTAGGATTTTACTTCAAATGACAACAAGCTCATCCACTGATCTCAAACAGACCTCTGTCTTACTGTTTCAACCCAATCTACTTTACTTAGGTCATATACAAGAATGAGGAATAAAACATTATTGTATCTTAATTTCTGTATGTGAAATAATCTATAAAATGACTTGAATTTAAGCTCAAGCTAAATCTTTAAGTTTCCTATTTATGTGTAAGACATCTATTTTAATAAATCCCATTTTTGCTTCTGCCCATTTTGGGGGGGGGGGGGGAACAAACCTGAGTACAAATTATCTGTACAGCTGTAAACTGAAATGTTCTTGTCAGCAATTCATGCAAAATAATACAAAGAAAAAATATTAAAAAGGAATCAAGAGACTGCACATTTCCAAAGATCAGATACAGCTTTTTTTTTTCCTGGAGGAAAGAAATATCTTAGAAGGCAATGGAAAACTCTCATTAGCTTCTCATATGAACTGTATCTTTGATCATTATGCTGAAATTTGTGTCAAGCAACAAACTTCTCACCAGGTTCAAATTCATTTCAAATAACAGGGAGCCTTCACATATTAAAAAGATTAAGGCATTCCAATAGGAAAAGTTCCATAGATGTCACATATTTACAAATTAAAATATCAAAAGAAATTAATCTGAAAATTATGAATAAAGTATGAAGTCTAGAAATTAATCTTGAAAAAGTTAAGGGATGATGAAGGTAATAATGAAATAATAAAAATAAATCTGCTTCTGATACATTTTATCAGCTAAATTTGCAACCATTTTCTTATGTAAGAATAATAAAGAGTATTATCGTATGAATTAATTTGTTATCTCCCATCATTCTGTTTATTAAAATGCAAAACAAACTGACCTCTACTTGTAATCCGCATCTTAAAAAGAAAAAAGAAAGAGAAGGAAAGAATGGCACAATAAGTGGTCTCTTGTTAAGCTGCTGTTATGTGAAGTTTGGAACTGTTTCAGAATAATTTTTATTTTGGTACTGTATTGTATTTGTTTCAGAAAGCTGTGCTCAGAAACAGCATCTGTTTTTTCTCTGTAGCTTTACTTCTTTTTTTAACCAGCTGGGTTGACTGCCTTGATGAAGCTTTTCAAATGATCAATAGCTAAAATTAAAACATATTTGCAAGATTATTTTCATTGTTCTTCACCACATGTTCACTAAATAAAATGTTTCATTATTGTCTGACTTTTTGTTATCAAGCTGCACCCTTTACATTTCCTTTCAGTTTTGCTATCATCGATTTGTTGAGAGAGAAAGAGAGTTAGTAGCTTGACAGATAAGTATTAGATAGTAAGCAATTTTCAGAAACAAGTACCATGCACTATTTTACATGTTTGCTTATCATTTTGAAATTATATTTTTGTAAGCAATGTAATGTAAAAAATTGTATTTTTGTAGCATCATATTTCGGGGGCTTGTTAGTCAAATTATAATATGACAAACAATGGAAATGAAATAACATCATGGGATGAGACCACTTCCAATAAGAAACTGGTCTCATCCCTTAAGAAAAAGTGCAATGTCTTTAAATCTAGGGCATTTATTATCACAATTAGTATATTTCATAAACATTTTAAAAATTGTCTATAAAGAGATTGATGATCTTTTTTTCCTGCAACTGTTTTATTTAATTGTAATTCTAGATATAATTAAAATCGTTGGCCATCTGTTACATACAACTGTTGTTTTACATTTTTTTTATAAAGAAAATTCTAAAAGGCATATACAGATGGAATATCTAATCTCAATAACAAAAGGAAATGTTGCATATTTGGACGAAATTACAAAAGTCTGTTTTAAGCTTATCTGAAAATCTCCATGCGCTGAAATTTATTTTCTCCCTATAACAAGGGTTTAGTGAAGATGTTCTGGCTTGAGCACATACCTGAGCATGTAAGTAGAATAGAATAAAACCTGATACTGCCAATTTTTAAATAATTTTCTAGAACCTTGAAACTTTATTAATTCTATTAATTTCAAGACTAGATGTTTCTGATTATATCCAAAGACAATTACATGTACTATATCATTTCTTCTCCAAGCTAATACCAAATATGGATCCTATGATGTACCCTAACATGATGTGTGTTTTTGTTATTCATTCATTTTTTCAAAGATTGTGATATCCTAGAGAGACTCATTTCGGAATATCACACAGTATAAAATAAAACTGATAAAAATATGAAATATCCAATTTGCGTTTGTTTTTTATATACTGCCTGAAAAATATATCATGATGGTCATCTAAATATTGTGAGTAAATTAATATATTATTCTTGAAGGACACAATAATTTCTAATTGTATCTGTATTCACTTAGTTTAGGAAGTACTGTTGGAAGATGGATAATTCACACAGTTTTATTTAATCACATTGCAGTGTTAAAGTTCTTTGTTTGCATAGCTGATGTTAATTTCTTAAAATAGCATGCTTTGCAACTGAGAAATCAAAAAATGAAGACCCATGTAAGGCATGGGAAGAGATGGTAGCTTATTAAAAGGGAAAGAGTATAATTTAAAAATAAATTACACAGGACAATCTGTGAAATATCCAGCTACAAGAGAAAGCACTATATAAAAGGAAGTTAAATAGATAATTGAATATATTTTTTGCAGGAGGTTCAGCTGTACACAAGCTACTTTATCAGATCTCAAACACTTCAAAATGTTCTCCGCCTTCTTTTCAAATTATTCCCTTAGATAAATATGTAAGTGCAATTATGCATGTATTTGGAAGGGTTTTTTATGTGTGTGTTACAATAACCATTTATATGTTTATCCTAACTCTGCTCCTAGCATTTCTTAAGTCACAGAAGACTTGGATGTCCTATTAGACATATCTAAGTTTTGTGTGAGCTTATCAAAGTGATTTTTATTAACATGATTGTAGACTGGATTAGATTATCCTCAGATCCTTTATTGAATTATTATATTTTTTGCTTTTGTTTTCTTTGTTGGCTTTAACACAGTGAGCAATGGTCAAAATTGACTCCCAAAGCTTCCTAGGACTATCCAAGGGCTTGATGTTATTATTATACACAACAATCTGAAATTACAGTTGCCAATTTTTCAGTTGGTTTGGCTTTAATTCGCATCAAATTCTTCCCAAGAATCTAGAATGACATAATGTATTGGTGTAGTATATGTATGATTCAAAGCAGTGTGTCTTTTTGTAAATAGCAGTAATATAAATTTTGTGAATGTACAGATTTTCTAAAGTACTGTCCAAGACTTTTGGGTATGGCACTCAGTATGTTAATAATATTTGGGATCAACATTATCCATTTATATAAGTTACAGGCATTTGCAGACCCTCTGGTTTTTATACTAGAAGAACCACAAGAACAGGACCTAAGTTGATAAATATGATAGAAGAATATGGGGAAGAGGCAGGATTGAAAATAAATAAAGGAAAAACTAAGATCTTGGTAAAAAATATGACAGAGAAACAGAAAAGAGGGTTAATGGATAGATTAAGTATTCAGACCACAAAGAAAATGAAATACTTGGGGATTCAATTAACGGATAGACGTGGAGCCATTAAAGACGATACCTATTATAAACTGAAACAACAAATTAAGACAGATTTGGAAAAATTGAATAACCTGCAACTATTGTTAATAGGAAGAATTGCAACAATTAAAATGAATATATTACAAAATTACTATATTGTTCCAAACAATTCCGATAAAATTGGAGAAAAAATATTTTGATGATTTGAATAGAATAATATTGAAATATATATGGCAAGGGAAGAAAGCAAGAATTAACCTTAAAATGTTACAGGATGCAAGAATCAGAGAAGGATTTGGGTTACCTAATTTGGAAATATATTATCAAGCCACGATATTAACATGGATGAAAGAATTGACTGTATTAAGGAATACAAGATTGTTGACATTGGAGGATCATAATATGCAACTGGGCTGGCATGCTTTTTTATGGTATGGGAGAAGTAAGATAGTTACTTCCAAAGACATTATGTTAGAAACGTTTTATTGTTAACATGGGAGAAAATCAGACAACAACATTATTTGAACATTCCAGTCTGGTTATCGACAATGGAAGCACTTATATATCCAAATGTTTATAAAATGGGAACTAGTGTTAGATACAAGGATATTCTGAATGAAAAGTGTGAGTTCAAAACTAAGCAAGAATTGAATAAACAAGGGGTTGATATCCATTAGTATTCATATATGCAAATACAATCAAACTATGAAAAAGATGTTAAAGCTGAGGGTTTTTATAAGGAGTTGACAGAACTGAGTAAAATACTAACAGGAACAGAGGAAAGGTTCATTAAAAATTTACTGTTATTTATTAGGTGTCAAACTAGAAGAACAAGTAAAGGAGATGATGATAGAGTAGGCAAATTTTGCAGGGTATGCTATAGAATTAGATAAGGGGCAGAAGCTATGAGAAAGAAACTATAAATTAACAATATCGACAGCATGCAAAGAAAATTTGTATGTTTTATAGATCAGTGGTCGCCAACCGATGTGCTGCGGCCCATAGGTGGGCCGTGAGAAAATTTGGGTGGGCTGCAGAGAAATCTCACCACCAGAACACCCCCCACCCAAGGCAATTAATCCAGGATGTGCAGAAACACAAGGCTGCAACGTCCACATGGCCCGCGGGAACCCTCCCCGCCTAATCACTCCTTACCTGGTAAACTTGCTTGCTAAATTGCTATTTTTCCTTTTTCCAACAATCATCTCTTCTGCTGTGCCAGGAGATTTAGATTAGCTATGAAGCAGGAAATGATTGGATTTCTTGCTTTCTAGCTAGTCTTTAGATCTTCGGCTCTGCTTTTAAGTGTACAGCCGAACCTCCCTTAGGACTGAAGGTTTGCTTGTGAGCAAATTCAGTGCAGACTCACGGCAAGCAAATTTGAGGGACTGAGCTAGCTGATGGCAGATAGATAGATCACTGAATGATTCTGTGAGCAATTGAATCTGCCTGCTTTGCCTGATTTTGGGTAAAAGTTGCTCTTCTTTAATAAAAAAATCAATATTTACATACATGGTGTTGTGAGTTAATTCTGTGAGTTTTCTTGCAAACAAATTTTATGTGACAGACTGAGCTAGCCAATGGCAGATAGATAGATCACTGAATGATTCTGTGAGCAACTCAATCTGCCTGCCTGCTTTGCCTGATTTTGGGTAACAGTTAGTCTTTTTTAAAATAAAAAATTCAATATTTACATACATGGAGTGTTGTGAGTTAATTTTGTGAGGTTGCTTGCTAGCAAATTTTATGAGTTCGTTTGCAAGCAAATTTTATGTGAGACTGAGCTAGCTGATGGCAGATAGATTTCTGAATGAATCTGATTCTGTGAGCAACTAAATCTGTCTGCCTGCTTTGCCTGATTTTGGATAAAAGTTGCTCTTTTTTATAAAAAAAATTCAATATTTATATAAATATTTATAATATTTATATTATTTACATATTATACACCAAGCCACACCCACAAATTAGGCCACACCCACAGAACCAGTTAGTGGTCCCTGGAGTTTAAAATTATGAATTTGGTGGTCCCTAAGGTCCAAAAGGTTGGCGACCCCTGTTATAGATGGCCCTTTGCACTGGCAAGATTGGCAAAGATGTTTATAGACAAATCAACAAAATGTTGGAAGTGCCATCAGATACCTGGATCATACTAACATATGTGGTGGGCATGCACAAAGATACTAAAAGCTAAAAGATACTGGACAAAAGTACATACATGGTTGGAAAAAATGATAAAGCAACCTATAGATTTAAAACCTGAAATGTTCCAGGAAGTTATAGTAAAGAAAAAGTATATTTAATTATTCATGTATTAACTGCAGCTAGAATTGTATTTGCTCAGAATTGGAAAAGTGAAAAAATTTTGGTAGAGGAAAATGTGATTAAGAAAATATTAGAATGTGTAGAGATGAACAGATTAACATTGGTAATTAAAGAAAAAAAAAGAAACTGAATACTATATGGTATGGGATCTATTTTATCAATGGTTGGAAAGTAAAGAAATAAGTTAAAATTGAGTACATGAATATATACAGAAATAAATTAAGATTGTTATAAAGATAAAATATGTAAGCAACAATGGCTTATAAAGAAAATGTGACTACTGATTTTTTTGCAAGGAAACTATGTTAATTATAATTGTTACCACAATATATATCTACTCAGTCAACCCAATGACACACTGAAAGACGGTTGTTGTAAATATAAAATAAAAAACTTAATTAAAAAAAACCATTATTAGCTTATGCCATAAACTTTCAGCTTTGATTTTCAAATATTGATACTTCATGATGTTCACCAATTCTTTGTTTTCTATTTTATTAATTTCTGCTATTGCCACATCATTTATCCACATTTTCTTCTTTTCAATCACAGTTAAAATGAATATTGGCTTACCTAATGTTTCTTCTTGCTTGTGGCGAAGAGAGTCCAGAGAGAGATTGGGTAGGCTCCAGTCCTTGCTGATTGGAATGAGTCTGCCTAATTGAACTTAGCTCTGCCCTGCGCTGTTGGCCATGCCCCAGCTTTCAGCGAAGTACTTGACAGACTGAATGTGACTCTGTAGGTTCAATGAGAAAAACACATATCATCGCTCCTCCCAACCCACACCCGACCAGACAAATAAGGAACATTCAGGCAAGTCAATGTTCATTCTCCTCTCTCTGGCTGTGATAGTCCAGAGAGATTGGGACATACCAAAGCTGGACTGTCCCTGGGAGGGCTCAAGTCTGGTCCTGCTCATGCCAATGTCTATGCATGCTCTGCACACCCCTTCTGCCAAACACCGCATCAGCCGACACGAAGACATCCAAGCAATAATGTCTGATGAACAGAGAGGGTGACGACCACGTAGCCGCTCTACAGATTTCTTCTATAAGTGCCTATGTGGCCCAAGCTACTGTCATTGCTGAATGAGCAGTCATCC
Organism: Pseudonaja textilis; assembly: GCF_900518735.1. Next base: position 8,790,207 of record NW_020769346.1, on the reverse strand, counting down.
CTCGAAGCACCAGAAGGTCTACTTTAATAGGCTCTGGAGATGCAGGAAAGGATCCATCTGTCCACTGTCGACGGTGTGACTTTGGAACCCAAGGTGCCCGGTTGAAAAGATACAAAAAGTGCCTCTGTCCTATGAAGAGCCGGTGTGCTACTAATATAGATCTTTAAAGCTCTGCGAACATCCAGAGTATACCATGCCTATTCCAAGGCGTGAGTGGAATTAGGGCAAAAATTGGGCAAGATAAGCTCTTAAGCCCTATCGAACCAGGAATTGATTTTGAGCAGGAAAGAGGGATCTAACTTAAGAACAATCCTGTCTGGGTGGAGGATACAGAGATTTTCCCTAACAGATAGAGCAGCCATTTCAGAAATTCTCCTAGCCAACGTTATGGCCACTAGGAAAGCCACCTTAAGAGACAACATATGTAAACTAATGGATCTAAGAGGCTCAAAGGGAGCCTGTGTTAACACTTGGGAGTACCTAAAGGAGATCTCAAGTTGGGAACCTATGGACCACTGGAGGTCTGATGTTGGATGCTCCCTTTAGAAATCTGTGAATAGTCTGATTGAGGGACATGCACCCTTTTCTGTGAACATGAAGTACTGAAGAAAGGGCTGCCACTTGCCTATGAAGAGTGTTGGCCAAGAGCCCTCAGTCTAGGCCATCCTGCAGAAACTCTAAGATATTGGCTATTGAGGCAGTAGAAGTAGAATGCCAGCTTTGTCACACCATTGACAAAATGTCTTCTAGGTGGCCTCATAAATGCAATTAGTGGAAGGTTTCCTGGCCACTAAATCATGTGGATTACCCTTTTTGAAATGTTCTGCTGTCTCAGAGCACCCCATTCAATCACCATAGGGTCAGCTGAAACCACTGAGGCTCTGGGTGAACTAGGGGCCCCTGGTGCAATGGTATCTTGTCTGGACAAATCCTCCAAGGATTGGAGATGGAGAGATTCACCAGGTTCACGAACCAGGGAAGTCTGGGCCAATAAGGAGCGAGAAGTATGACCTCTGCCCTCTCTTCCAGTATCTTTCTGATGACTGCTGGCAGAAGCAGAAGAGGTGGGAAGGCATACAGGAGGCCCTGGGACTACCTGCTCCTGAGAGCATTGGTCCCTTCCACCCCCTGGGCCACAAACCTGGTGAAGAACCTGGGTAGTCTGGCATTGCTTGGAAAAGCAAATTGGTCCACTACCGGATGGCCGAACCTCTGTGTCAGTTCCTGAAATAGAAGAGAGTGAATACTCCACTCTGAATGGTCGATCCTGACCCTGCTAAGCCAGTCAGTTTGCACATTATCCACACCAGATATATGCTCAGCTCTAATGGACAAGAGATTTCTCTCTGCCCAGAGACCCAGGCAGCCCGCTTCCAACATTAAGGACCAGGATCTGGTTCTACCCTGCCTGTTAATGTGGGCCTTGGTGGCTACATTATCAGTCAAAATCAGTACATGAGACCCCTGTATCAAGGACTTAAATTGCTTGAGAGCTAATCTTATTGCTCTCAATTCCAACCAATTAATATTTCTTCTTTGTTCTATTGCCAACCATTGGCCTTGTGCCATTTGTGACTTAAGATGAGCCCCCCATCCAAAGAGACTGGCATCTGTGGTGATGACAAGTCGAGGAGGCTCTTTAAATAGGTGTCCCTTAATTTTCTGGGATTGCCACCACCTGAAGGACTGTTTCACTGACCTGGGTACCCTGACCTTACATGAGCAGTGGCTTTTGCCATCTTTTGATAGGGAAAGAGGAACCACTGCAATATCTTTGAATGTAATCATGCTCAGGACATGATGGAGATACAAGACACCATATTCCCTAGCAGGACCAAGGATGTTATTTCTTCCCTCTGAATCCTGTCTGCCATTGCCTGTAGGCTGTCCCTGCGCTCCTGGGAGAGAAAAACTTTGCAAGAGACCAAGCCAATCTTACCCCCCAAATGTAATAAACACCTAGTGGGGATGAAATGACTCTGTTATTAATTGAAATGCCATGTTCTTGTAATAGGGAAACTGTGAGTTGAAGGTCTCTCAAGGCCCTGGTCTCCGAGGATTATTAGATTAAAATATCATCCAGGTAGCATTGCATACTTATCAGAATAGCCCTTAAATGAGCTGCAAGATAATCCAAAGGGCTTCGCCCTGTATTGATAATGCCTCCCAGAATAGCTGAATCATAGGAAACACCTCTGCAAGTGGCAGATTCTGATATGCAGGTATGCTTTGGTGAGATCAATTGATGTGAGGAAGTCACCTTCCTGAACGCTCTTCAGAATGGATTGTAGTGAATGCATCTTGAACCACTTGTAGAACAAGTATTTATTAAGTCTTTTAAGATCTAGAATAGCACACACACCCCCGAAGCTTTGGAAGTGACAAATAGCTGGGAGTAAAATCCCTTTCTCTGTTGACTGAAAAGAACTGGTTGAATGGCTCTAATATCCAGCAAATGTTGTATAGCCTGTTCCATAAGTTTCCATCGTAATGCCTTCCTGGAGACAGGACAAGGCACATAGAACCTGGGGGTTGGGGTCTGAATTCCAGCAAAAGGCCATATCTAATTGTATTGAGTACCCAAGCATCAGATGTTCTAGATTCCCACTGGCTGACAAAACATAATAGTCTGCCCCCAATGGAAAAACTATCACTACATTTAATGAGACTGTTGGAAAAAGCGACTTCCTCCCCCTCGAAAGGGCCATTTGCCTGAGTACTGGCTTCTGTCCTTGGCAGCTCGTTCTTGTGGCCACTCCTGGCTTGCCTCTGCAACCCTGGAGACCCTGGACTGGCTTCTGCTCTGAAGGAAGATCTACAAAAGTATGGAGCTGCCCTGTAAACAGAACACCTAGAAAAAAAGGGAAGGAACTTCCTCTTGTTCCTAGTCTCAATTAGGTGAGGATTCAAAGATTTTCCAAACAACTTATCCCCACAAATCGGGGCAGATGCCACCTTCCATTTGTGCTTGCCATCTGCCTGCCAGTTCTTTAGCCAGACCATCCTGCGGGCTGCCGATGTTTCTATGGTCTTAGTGGTGAATCTGGCACTATTTAAAGTGGCATCCGCTGTGAATTCCGCTGCTGCCACAAGTTTGTTGATGTCCTGATGGGCCCTGACATCGGTGATGGGGATCCTATCCTGCAGTTGTCTGAGCCAATGCAAGGAGGCTCTTGTAAAGAAGGTTGTAACTGATGAAGCCTTGACTGCCCAAGCAGCTGCCTGATGTATTCACTGAAGTGATTCCTCTATTCGTTTGTCCTCTGGATCCGCTGGATTTGAGGAAAAGGACACTAAGGCAGCTACCATGCCGTCTACTGTTGGAACCTGTAGGGATCTGGTAAATTCCAGACCCATGGTAAAATAACGATGTTCATTAGTAGACAATATAAATCCTCTTTAGTTTTGGGAGTGTGGCTCAAGGCTCATGATTTAATTGGAATAACTGCAGAAACCCTGACAGAACGCTGAGGCCCCTACCTCAGGAGCCCCCAGATCCCGTGGTCATAGGAGGCCACACCCATTATGAGGTGCAGTGAATCCTTGATTCGAGGTATAGGAGACAACTCCAATATTTAATCAAGTGGAAGGGCTACCCCTTATCGGAGGCATCATGGGTAAAGAGTAGGAACGTCCAAGCTGATCACCTTGTAGCAAGGTTCCATGCAGAAAATCCAACCAAGCCTGGGGGGGTTTCATGAGCATAAGCTTCCATATCTTCAATCAAATTGATTTTGTGTGTGTTGTACAGGTCACCTTCAAGAAGTGAGGAGAGCCAAATGTCAACTCATGAAACGTTTTGTATACACGTTTTATAGTTGACTGTTGTCAACTTGAAAGAAGGGGGAAATTTTCAAAGAGCAGGCAACAGGTAAATCGAAAGTACATTCCATTCATATTTTCTTCTAAGACTGATTAGATGGCTGAAGCTTCTGCTGCAAAAAAATCTAATTGGAGAGCATGATTGATGACTCTTGGCTATGGACGTTTTTTCGTTGGCTGATACACCCGGGGGTGGGGGGGAAGTAGGATAAAGGGTGACAGTGAATTACGTATCTCAGGATTGGCTACGCCAAGATTAGTGCCGGACGTAGAATGTTACCTTCAAATAAATCTTTTTTAGTTTTGGGAATGTGGAGTAACTGCCGGAACCCTGACACATCTTGGAAGGCTGCCTGAGGTGTCCTCTCATAATCTCTACCCACATCCATTAACTGTGGATATATTCTAATGTGTCATCAGGGGCCAAGGCCTGTAAGCAAGGCCTATGTGCAGGGGAAGGCCCAAGTTCTATTTGCAATACAGGAACCTTGTAGTTGAAGCTGACTCATCCGGGGGAGGCGATCTGAGACCTCTTTCCCCAGCAGCACGCTGGTTGTTTTCCTTCTGTTTCTCCAATGCTCTTTGCCTCTTCATGACACCCTGTTCTTCTGCCTTGGAAGGCTTTTTGGGTTCAGGGGCCTTCCTTGTCTGCCTGCCCCTTGATCTGCCTTTGGACCAGGAGGGACTATGGCCTTCTGCTTTCTGTGCATCTGCCATCTTGGCCTGAAGGATAGAGACAGTTGTGCCACAAGAGGGAGAGACTGGTTCTTGGGGGGGAGGGATGAGGAGTTAATGCCACAATTAAGCCCCCTGTACTTCTCCCAAGGCCCCCTGTTGTTAACCACGGTCCCTATTTTCTCTAGCCGGTTGAAGGGCCCAAACGCTGGGCTGCAACCATGCCCTGCTGGTTACTCCCTACCTTCAGGCCATGGGCAGGCTCGTGGCAACTTCTATGCCCGAAGCAGTCTCCGATCCACCAATCAAGGGACCTGCATGTTGCAAGTACTACTGGGTGCACCATGCGATTGCCTCAGCACTGAGTCTTCCTTCCCAGCACTGGCAATGTTGCCAATCAAGCATCCCCAGCTGATTTTCAGGCCAATCCACCCATCAAACACGCTGGCTGCTGTTATGCGGTCACGCCCCACAGCTGGCTTTCAGGCCTATCCTCCTGTCAATAGTATAGACCGCTGCCCCACTGCCACACCTCACTGATTTTCTTTGGGCCAATCTGCCCGCCAAAGCATGAACTAATCTCACACTGTCGCAGCCTGCACACTAGGGCCTCCACCCTTAGCACTCACCACTTTGGCTGGGGGTGTTAGAAACCCCTCTCCTCCAAACTTCTGGGTCATTCTTTCAGAACTATGCCTGTGGCACTCAACTGTGGCTGTTATACTTGATCTGGCTCTGTTTGTAAGGGAAAAAACTCCATTTCTTTGAATAGCAAGTGGAGCTCCAATTTTCACGTCCGTCCTGGCTGGGACTGAGTCGAAAACTGGAGTGTGGCCAATGGCACAGGGTAGAGCTAAGATCAATTAGGCAGACCCAGTCCAATTAGCAAGGACAGGAGCGTATCCAATCTCTCTCTGGACTCTCGCAGCCACAGAGAGAACTGGGGTTATGTGCCAATGCTTCCTTTCTTGTATTCAGGAATCTCAGTTTATCTTGCTCACTTTTAACTACTTTTTATTAGTAGTAGTAACAGTAAGTAATACTACAGGTGGTCCTCAACTTATGACCCACAATTGAGCCCAGAATTTATCTTGCTAAGGAAGACATTTAAGCAAGTTTTGCCCCCTTTTACAATTTTTCTTGTCTCACAAATGGGCACTGGTAGAAGTTACTGTGAACGCCTTTTCTATCTATGCTGCAAGAGAGCCCAGGATGGGTTGACTCCTTCCTATGATGTCATTTAGCTGAGTCTGTACTAAGATATAAAAGCCAACCCCCAGGAGAGACCCCAGCTTTGGCGAAGATACTTGACAGACTGAAAGGTGTCTCTGAAAGCACAAAATGAATATAGAAATATGTCTTACCCTCTCCGGACAAATCAAGGGAGGGGCTGGGCTCTCTTGCAGCATAGATAGAAAGGGCGTTCATGGTAATTTCTACCAACGCCCATTTTCCTCAATGCTGCATCGAGAGCCCAGGATGGGACATATCAAAACTTGCATGTCCATGGGCGGGTCCTTGTCTGGCTCACCACACCAACTATGGAACCATTTGTTGAAGCACCCGTCTGTCGAAGGCTGCAATCGCCGAGGCAAAGGCAACCAGATGATAGTGTCTGATGAAAGGAGATGGGGATGTCCACGTGGCCGCAGAACAGATCTCCTTCAAGGATGCTTGGGTTGCCCAGGCAGCAGAAGTGGCCGCGCTTCTGGTAGAGTGCGCCATCAGACCTCAGGGAACCAGAAGGGCCACAGCTTTGTAGGCCTGCTCAATGCAAGACCTGCCCCACCTGCTAATAGTAGGAGAAGAGGCCTTGTGCCCCAAGTGAGAAGGGAATAATGAAACAAACATGGCTTCTGACTTCCTGAAGGAGGAAGTGCGCTTAATGTATATTCTAAGAGCCTTTCTTATGTCTAGCGTGTGCCACTGCCACTCTAAGTCATGGTGCGGGAGAGGACAGAAGTCAGGCAACACAATGTCCTGGGACCTGTGAAACCAGGTATTAACCTTCGGAATAAATGAGGAGAACAACCCTATCATCGTGAAAAAAACAAAGGTCCTGTCTGATGGAAAGAGCAGCAAGCTCGGAAACCCTCCTGGCAGAAGTGATGGAAACAAGGAACACTACCTTCAGAGTCAGGAAACGGAGAGACGCTGTTCTAAAGGGTTCAAAGGGAGGCTTCATAAGAACATTAAGGACCATATGAAGGTCCCAGGAAGGATACCTGTGAACCACTGGTGGGTGGAGGTTGGAAGCCCCTTTCAAAACCTCCTGACTGAAGGGTGATGGGATAAGGAAGGAAACGAACCCCATGAAAGGGCCGAGGAGAGGGCCGCAACCTTCCTGCGTAAGGTATTGGGGGCCAAACCTTTCTCCAGCCCATGCTGAAGGAAACTAAGAATTTCTGCCAACTGGGATGAAGCAGGAGAGAGACCCTCCGAGGCACCATCAGGAAAAAGCCTTCCAGGTGGCATCATAGATGCGCCTTGTAGAAGGTTTGCGAGATGCCAGGATAGTAAGGATGATCCTTTCTGGAAGATCAGCCTCATCTAGCCGCTGCCACTCAAGTGCCACACGGTCAGCTTGAACCTCTGGGTCTCTGGGTGGAGCATGGCCCCCTGGTGAAGGGAGATTAGATGGGCTGGGATCCTCCAAGGAGAAGCCACAGATAGGTTGACCAGGTCTGCAAACCAGGGCCTTCTTGGCCAATAGGATGCCAGGAGGAGGAGCTCCGCTCGTTCCTCCAACTTCTTCCGAATTACTGCTGGAATGATGGGAAATGGGGGAAAGGCATAGAGGAGACCCTTGGGCCATCTGCACCAAGGAGCATTGGTCCACTCCGCTCCCTGGCAAGGAAACCTGGTGAAGAATCTGGTGACTTGGGCGTTTTGAGGAGTGGAGAAGAGATCCACCTCCGGTGTTCTGAATCTGAAGGAAAGGCCCCTGAATAGAGATGGATGAATGGACCATTCTGCCTGGTCGACTAGGCTCCTGCTGAGCCAGTCAGCCTGGGAGTTGTCAACCCCAGAGATGTGGTCTGCCGAGATCGACAACAGGTGTTTCTCTGCCCATAACCTCAACCATAGAGCCTCTCTCATGAGGGCTTTGGACCTCGTCCCTCCTTGACGGTTGACATGAAGCTTTGTTGCCATGTTGTCTGTAAGGACTAGAACATGAAAGCCGGTCACTGATTGCCTGAAATGCTTGAGCACCAGAAAAATGGCTCTGAGCTCTAGCCAGTTTATGAGAAGAGTCTGCTCTGACCTAGAGCAAACGCCCTGAGCTATCTAGCCCTGCATATGGGAACCCCAACCCCATCAGTGGTTATCACTAGCCTGTCTGGGTCCCTGAACAGGAGTCCCTTCCAGATTGACGAGGAACGCCACCAATTGAGAAATCTCCGGATTTGCGGCAAGAGCGGGACCCTGATGGATGAGTGTCTGGTTCCTGCTCTTGGTAGAAAAGCAGGAACCATTAGAGGGGTTGGGAGTGGAGCCGAGCCCACGGGACAATGCCAATATAGGAGACCATCTTCCCCTGAAGTTTGGACAGCAGCGACAGGAGGACAGTTTGATGTTGCTGGATCTGGCTGATGATCTCTGCAAGGCTCTTTCCATGAGCTGGGGACAGGAAAACCTGGCACGACGTGGTATCGATGACTGCTCCCAAGTGTTGCAATTTGGTTGTGGGAGAGAGTTGGCTCCTTTTGGTGTTGATGGAAAATCCGTGGCTCTGGAGATATGCAGATCCCGATGGGCCGCATGGATGGAAGAGGACAGAATCAAAATGTCATCCAAGTAGCACTGGATCCTCACTGGAACAGAATGCAGAGATGCCATCAATGCTGCCAGAACCTTTGTGAAGACCCTTGGAGCCGATGAGAGGCCGAAGGGAAGTGCTCGATACTGGTAATGGGCATTCTGGTAACAGAAATGGAGAAACTGGCGATGATGAGGCCAAATTGGGATGTGGAGGTAAGCCTCCGTGAGATCAATGGAAGAGAGGAGGTCGCCCTCCCGAACACTCTCTAAAATAGAATGCATAGTCTGCATTTTAAATCGGCTATATTTTACAAATTGGATGAGAAATTTTAGATTAAGGATGGCTCGCCACCTCCCCAAGGGTTTGGGAATGATGAAAAGACGAGAGTAAAGCCCATGTCCCCGTTGAGAGGGGGTAACAGGTTGAATAGCCCTGATTTCAAGAAGGTGCTGAATGGCCTGATTCATGAGGGCTTGCCTTGAAATGTCCCGAGAGACAGGACAGATCAAAAAATTTTCTGGGGGTGGCATTAGGAAGTCCGATTGTAACCCTGACCTAATACTGCTGAGCACCCAGGAGTCCGTTGTTGACTCCTCCCATTTGGAGGCAAAGAAGGCTAGGTTACCTCTGATGGGTGAGAACGAGGGATTACTTAGAGCGACGGAAGGAACGACCCCCTCCCCCCCGAAAGGGTCATTTACCAGTAGAAGGTTGTTGCCTGCCAGATGCTTCCGCGCATTGCTCTTGGCGTTGGGAGTAAGGCCTCTAAGAGCGGGGAAAGCGAGATGAGGTCTCCACTCAAAAAGCAGGAGGGCGATAAGGAGCAGGGCATAGTTGGATTTCTTCCCAAAAGAAGAGAGAATTTTATGTTTATCTCTGTTTCAATAAGGTTCTAGAGCATCTCCAAAAAGCTTATCACCTGCGAATGGAACTGAAGCCAGCTTCCATTTTTGGCATGACTCCACCTGCCAATTTCAGAGCCACAAAAGTCTTCTTGCTGCTACTGATGATGCCATGGCCTTGGATGCAAATTTGGCGGAATTGAGAGTGGCACCTGTAGTGAATTCCGCCGCTGCGATAATCTTATTAAGGTCTTGGTGAGACCAAAGGTCAGAAGCAGGCAATCCATTCTGGAGTTGGCAGAGCCACCATATGGATGCCCTCGTGAAAAAGGATGCTGCCGTTGAAGCCAGAACAGCCCATGCAGCGGCCTGGTGATTGCACTTGAGGGTCTGTTCGGAACGTTTATCATCTGGTTTCAGGATATTTTCTGGCTCCGTGGGAGTGCCAGAAGATGAGAACAAGGCCAGAACCGGAATGTCAACAGAAGGCACTGCCAAGGCATTGTCCAGAGCTGCTCTGACATTGTAGAAATGCTTATTCAGAGAAGATGGTCGAGGACCTGCTGAAGGGTAAGTGCACTGTTCCTTGACCATGTCCAAGAACAAAATGGGAGAAGGCAAAACCCCTGCATGCACTAAAGGCTTGGAGAAGAGCAAGTCCCCTTGGCTAGAAGGATTTCCTTGTGGCTCAGGAGCCACTTCCTCTAGTGATAGCTTGGCAGTGACCAAAGCCTTGCTGAGTAATGGCCTGAAGAGAGTAGGCTTGAAGACCAATGCAGAGGATGTCTGCTCTGGGCGAGAATCCTCTTCCTTTGAAAGATTTTGGTCAAAAATCTCGCCCTCTTCACACTCTGACTGAGAGGAGTAAGTGTGTTCAAATAGTGAAGCCCTTCCTTCCTCATCAACCTCCTCCCATTCTGGTAGAGAAGAATGGACCCTGAGGTCCTGGGGCCTGTGTAAATCAGGGTGATGAGGCAAGAAACTTATAGATTGAGAAGGGAGAAGGGCCTGAACCCTTTCCAGAGGTCGAAGAAAACGTTTGAAGCCTTCAACCAACCCCTGCCTAATGGCCAATGAGACAACATCTTGGATATCCCCTGGTCTATGCTCAAAGGTAGAGGCAGAAGGCAGAAGGCAGAAGGCCCGCTGCTGTGGAGTGAAGGTGGTTTCAGGCCCAGATTAAGGAGAGGTTCAAGGCCTGGAGGGAGGGGGAGGAGCATAGGGCCCAGAAGCCTGTTGGAAATAAAGCCCAGATCTGCTTAGATCCTGAGGATCTGATTGTACTGCAAGAACCTCAGGAGACCAGGATGGAGGATGGAAAGGCTCATAGATAACTTCTCCTCCCCTGGGAGGGCTTGGCTGGGGCCCACGAGTATCACCTGAAGCATGCTGTAGTTGCCCTCCCTTCTATTGAATAGTTCTGTTGAACTGCCTCTCTAGGGCTGCATGCCTGCACTTCTCTGCCCTCAACTCAGCCTGAGTTGCCTTCTTAGGGGCTAGAGCCTTAGCTCTGATTTTAGCAGCCACTTCCTCTGGACTGATTGGGTGCGTTGCCTACGTCTTTTTCTCTTATTGGGCTTAAGAGACTGTTCCACTGGGGGGAAAGCTCTGACCAAGCCTTATCTTGCTCCATTTGTAGAATAAAGGCTCTTGCGTTAGAAATAAACTGTTTAGAAATTTTTATGAAGCCCTTTAGGGTATAAAATGGATCCCAGGCTTACAAAATGGCCACTCACCTCGTGGTGGAAGGCTTCAATCCAAGATGGCCACTGACTAGGGGAAACAGGCTCTGAAATTGAAGAATCGCTCCTTAGGCTATAAAGAGCCCCGAGTGAAGTCAGCAAAGGAAAACGCAGCCACTGGCCACATGATCAGCTGGCTTGCTCTCTTATCGGTTTGCAGATCATTTTTTATGATCGCTGGCATGGGGGAGGTCTACAGACACAGGCCAGCTTGCCTGCACAGAGCTCTGGTAACGCTGCTCCCAACGTTGCAGGAAAGAGAGCCCTGCTCTCATGGAAGAGCAGCTGCCCAGATCCCTGGGAGCTGCTTGAAGTGAGGAAAAAGTACTGAAGATCGCTGGTGAGTGCTATCTAACAGAACGCTCTCAGAGACACAGCTACTGACTGAAAGGAGCTGAATCAAAAGCTGGGGTCTCTCCCGGGGACTGGTTTTTATATCTTAGTACAGACTCAGCTAAATGACATCGTAGGAAGGAGTCAACCCATCCTGGCCTCTCGATGCAGCATGGAGGAGAAAGTAAGTTTCTACATTTAGGCAAGAAAAGCAAAATGCACAGGTACAATATGTGAGGTACCTTGCTGAATAGTAGTAACTGTGAGGGAGATCTTGGAATCCTAGTGGACAATCACTTAAATATGAGCCAATGGCGTGCTGCAGCTGCCAAAAAATCCAACACAGTCCTAGGCTGCATTAATGGAGAGGTCACATCAAGATCACATGAAGTGTTAATACCACTTTATAATGCCTTGGCGGGGCCACACTTGGAATACTGCATCCAGTTTTGGTCGCCATGATGTAAAAAAAGATGTTGAGACTTTAGAAAGAGTGCAGAGAAGTGTAACAAAGATGATTAGGGGACTGGAGGCTAAAACATATAAAGAACAGTTGTGGAACTGGGTATGTCTAGTTTATGAAAAGAAGGACTAGGGTGACATGAAAGCAGTGTACCAATATCTCAGGGGCTGTCACAAAGGAGAGGGAGACAAGCTACTTTTCAAAGCAACTGAGGACAAAAGGCAATTGGTGGTAACTAATCAAGAGAGAAGCAACTTAGAACTAAGGAGAAATTTCCTAACTGTTAGGACAATTAATCAGTGGAACAACTTGCCTCCATAAGTTATAAATGCTCCAACACTGGAAGTTTTCAAGAAGAGATTGGATAACCATTTGTCTGAAATGGTATAGGGTTTCCTGCCTAAGTGGGGGGTTGGACTAGAAGACCTTCAAGGTCTCTTCCAACTCTGTTATTCTTAAATTTACTTAAGTGAATCACTGCAGTTGTTAAGTTAGTAATATGGTTAAGTGAATCTGGCTTCCTCACTCACTTTGCTTTTAGAAGGTTGGAAAAGATTATTACATGACCCCAGGACAGTGCAACTGTCATAAATACAAATCAGTTTTCAAATGTCCAAATTTTGATCACTTGATGGGGGTGGGGGTGGGGGGGTGTTGCAATGTATATGTGACAAATGGTCATAAATCACTTTTTCGGTGTAATTTGGAGCAATCACCAAACAAATGTAAATCAAGGACTGCCTGTATTAGTTAAGAATGTATTAAATTATTTTCCTATAATAAATGTTTGATGGTCAATGAAGTATCTGAAACTTCATGAAAGGGTCAATGATCTAAAGAGGACCTTTACTTTAACCCTACAGTTACTGCCCAAAGTCACAATGGCAACATAGGTGGCTGTATAAATAAGTGTACATAATAAATAAAATAAATACTGCATCTTTATAGTACAGTTTGAATTTCATTTGGGGCATTTAATTTTAAATTTAATATTGTAAAGTAATGACACTATCCAAAGTTATTTTTAAAATCAGTTAATTTTGTAACAACCCAATTCCAGATCCTAAATTGATTCTGTCTGATAAGGAAAGCTAAGTTACAGTTGAATATTGATTCTATATTATCTTTATTTCACTCTGTTGAAGATATTCCTTTTCTTAGTAAAAGAAAAATTCAAGGAGGCATAGAATATTTATCAAGTTTTCTGCATCTTCAACTAATTGAAATGATTTATGCAGTTAACAGTATGTATAGACATTATTTACTATATGTAAAAGCATTGATTAAAACATTTAGTAAAAATTATTGAAAATGAGTTGCTACAATTAGGTAAGCTTATCCGGACTGAATATAACCATTTTTTTTTAGAAAGCATAGAAACTGGAACCTTAAAGGGAATGCTATTCTATCATTTTCTAGAACCCAACCCTTCAACTTTTCTTGGATTAGAAACTTGCAGTATTTTTTTTCCTGAAGTATTTAAGATAAATAGATTCTACATGAAGAAATGAACCTAGAGGTAATACCTAGCTACGTAAGCTTTTATCACCAGCACCCCGAATTGGGTCTGGAAACCAACTGGCAATGAAGAAATACAGTTTTTACAAAATAGATATGATGCTTTTAAAAAGACTATCATTCACTAGGCAAGTAGCTGGACCAGCTACAGCTTCTAAGGGTTTTTCAGAGGCAACTGCACATATAAGTGAACCATAGTAGTCTAATTCAGAGATAACAAAGATACAAGAGAGTGTTTTCAATACCTACTGATCCAGGGAAAAAAAGACTAGCAAAAGGCACCGATAGTTCTGGTGGATTATCACCTGCAGCTTCATGGAGAAGTAAGTGTACTCCCACTGATCCTATTAAACTTCTTCAAAGCATTTTATACTATTGACTATAAAGGCTGGGAGTCTCTTCTGTACTTGACTCATTCCCCCACCATCATCTCACCGACTTCTAGCTCTCTTTCCCATCACATTGCCATACCTTTCTTTACATTTTCCATCCCTTAGGGAAAAGTTTCAGAGTGCACACAGAATTACTTGGGAACAAGTGAAGATAATTCATTTTGCAGGAGCATACTTGTATGAATGTATCCTATGTTTTGAGGAGCTTCACATAGTCTACTTGCTGAAGCAGAACAAATTCTTAGTAACACTATACAATTTATTCAATCTGAAACAAACATAAGAATCAATGAAAACCCGCCTCCCATGGAATAAAATCTGCATTGCTTACCCAGCCAAAGCAATTACAATTTGTCTTGGTTGGTTCATTAGTGACATTCACTAAAGCTTATTTCCCTCCTTCATGAGAATAGTGTATATTCTTTTATTCTCAGTTGGTTTACACTAACTCTTTTAGTCAAAAGACAAGATTTTCCATCTTCTCTCAGTAGGGAAGCTGTCACCACTTAGGAAAAAAAAAGATTTTAACCATCTGTCTATCAAGCAGCAGTTGTGTGGGTGTTTAAGCAATTTCTCATTACTACAAGATTGTCTATCAAAATGCACATGTTGGACCTTGGCCATAAGCTCCAAACTGCAAACTTACCTATTTTTTTTTTTTTAAAATCTCAATATGTGTATTGTACTTCTCAAATAATATGGAAGTGTGTGTATACATGTGTGTGTGTTTGTGTATTTTCTTATGAACTGCTACCTCAAATTGAGCAAAATTCACCATCTTAAATTAAATGAAACTTTGAGTATATAACTTAAATTATATGTAAACTAACTATATATATCTACCATAGCAGTTTTATGCTTAACCAAATGCATCATCATCATCATCATCATCATCATCATCATCATCATCATCATCATTATTATTGTTATTATTATTATTATTATTATTATTATTATTATTATTATTATTATTATTATTATTATTATTATTATATTATATTATATTGTCCAACTCCTAAGGATTTATTACTCCTAAGGACTAATAAGGATTTATTTTACAAATAAAAATGCTTAAAAAAAGAAAATGATGGCAAGGGTCCAACAAACCAGACAAGAACAAGAATAAATCCACATATTCCAGGAGGGGATGTTATTTACCCTTGCCAAAAGCCAGGTCTTCAAAACTCTTTTAAACACCAGCAGAGTGGAGGCTATCCAAATAATGGGGAAATACACAGTATAAGAAATAAAAGACATGATATTAGATTAGATTAGACTACTTGTCCAGCACTAGTAGGTTCACATGTATAACCATGGTTTGTTAACTAAGCCACTAAGTTTATATATCTTTCTATATGCAAAGTAAGTGCTTACCACATGTAACTACACTTTTACATTCATATATGCAGTTACTGAAAAAGCTTTCTTTACAATTTGCTGATTAGCTGTTTGGAAGTGCCAAAGAAATTATTCTGCTTAATTGAAAATAAAATCTCATTGGCTTGAAACTTTGTTTCTTAGACTAATTGTAGACATAAAAACAGTACATATACAGAAGCCTGTGATACTTTCATAAGCTGTGTAACAGGGAAAACAGGAATGGACAGTATTAATTTTTATATATTGGAGAAAGAAGTAAATATAGGAAAAAAGATGCACTCTTCCATGCCCTGACTTACTAAAAACACGCACTGAAAATCTCTAATATAAGACATGCTCTCTTACCCACTATGAAATTCATTTAAATCATTCTATAATCCAAATTAACTGCTATAAAAGAATTTGTACTAGATCATTTGGGAATATGTATATGCGCGTTCACGCATGCACACACACATACACACACACACAAAGTATATTTGCTTTTTCATAATTATTCCCTGTAGATTTTTCTTCTTATTTGCTATTCAGTTGATCATTTAAGCCAAGCTTCTCCAATTTGTCTGTCCTACAGATGTTTATATATTACTTCAATTCCAAGAACTGTCAACAATTGCCATGCTGAAAAAGTTGAATTTTTGCATCTAAAAAATGCCAGCTATCAGAATGACTGAATGCCAAAAATAATGGTTCAGTTATATTATTCTTATAAAAGCTAATTGTAGCCCCCTTTTTGCAACTTGTGGTAGATAATGGTCATATCTTCAATCAGCAGCAGTTGGCAAGGGAGAGATGTATATATGACCTTCTACAGATCTTCCTTCCTACTGAATTAAGCAATATCTACCCATCCCTGTGTTGGCACAAAATTATGCCAGCATGAAATTTGCTGCCATTCCTTATATTTTATATTTCTAGCCCTGATGATCTCCTGATTATATACTTGAGGGATGTGTTAAGCAAAATGGATTATTGTTTCCTCCAGCTTAATTTCCCTTCCTCTAGATGTCACTAGACATCACAGGTAAACATTTACACCAACAATGGGAGAAATGTCCAACACCTTAAAGCTGAAGAGCCTTTCAGTAGATAAATGAAAACTCAGGACTAGAAAGTGATTCTTCAGTTCAGAACAGTTAAGAGGCCAATTTAATTATCATTCATTCCACTTTTGCACAATTGTAGCTCTAGTGTATATTAAAACCACTGTCAGCTTTCCATTTGGTGACTGGCTGCACTCATTCACTCTTTGGACTTAAGGTGAGAGGAATGAAGAAGGTTCAACTTTCCTGGCCTTGGTCTGCAGCGCAGCCAAGAATGAGACAATAACCTTCTAACTCAAAGCCAGCTTCTTTCCCTTGCTCCTCTCCCTGCCCACATTTTCCTATCTTCTCTTCCTTCGAACCTTGTTGTTTCCTTAGTTGCTTGCTCGCTTGCTCTCTGCCTATTCTTTCACTCCCCATTTTGTCTTTGCATTGCAGGTGATGATCACCATATGAAATTAACCTGCAAAGTTTGCTACAGCAGCATCCATAATAAATCATGGTAGCACCTTAATAAGTTTAGTTATACCCACATCACCATGTAAATACCACTCCTGCATCCTGAAATTAGATGCAAAAATGTAAATTGCAGAGTCTGCATGACGTTAGTCATCCATGTGCATTAACCATTTCCACCACCCCCAACATGGATGCTCATACCTGCTTCTTTAGTTAACTTTCTGCCACAGTAATTGCTTTGCTCTTGAGCCCATTTTTCTTTTGTTAAAGGAAGTGCAGTGCTGACAAACTAAGAGCACCAAAAACAAGGCAAGCAGGAAACAACCAAAGCCACAAGGAATACAGTGAAAGACAACAGTGGAACGGTGGCAGATGAGGCTGATTGTGCATCAGAGCAGAGGAAGCATGCCTATTCAGCCTTAAGCAACCCATAAGCACCCCCATGCTACAAATCGCTTAACAGTACTGCTGATAAAATAGCTAGTAAAGGACCCCAGGTGTTACACATCCTGCAATTGATGCTGGATACTTTCTGCTTAAGGGGAAAATATCGCTACCATGAGTATTCAAGGAGTATGTGCATTTCTTTCATTCAAAGCAATTCTACCATATTTTTGCTTATTCTAGCAATTATATTTCATAGAGGATTGAGAAACCTTGAGATTCTTTTACAGTAAGGGGAAACACTACCTTGTGACCTATGAAATCCTTTCGGTAGAGAACACACTTTATATAATAAACATGGGGCAATATGCTGGCTCTGTAAAACCACTTAGAAAGGGTTGTGAAGCACTGTGAAGCAGTATATAAGTCTAAGTGTTATTGCTAGTGTACACCTAATACAGGGAGTTCTCCATTGAGCTGCTCCGAGCATCCAGAGAGTGGGGAAGTGCTTAGTCTCTGCTTGGATAGGTTGGGCTTAATTAATAGGACGCTGTTGCTCGTCCCTGGCTCCTCCCTAGCATCCCCCAATTTTAGCTCAGCCTTTGATGCGATAGGTAGCTTTCCTTGGTCAGAGCAAGAACAAATTGAGGTGAATAGATTCTTCATATGCAGATTGGCTTTTCAAAAAATTTTCTCCAAATTTTTCTCAGCAGATCCGACTGCAATTAGAAAGAAGCAGTCGGAGCAATTGCGGATCACCACCGGTGTTCCAGCTGCATTTGCGCCCATAAGGGCAGAGGATTAGATCCCTGCCACTCTACTTCAGAAATTGTGCCTTTTTCAAAGTACGAAGCTTCCCTTTCCTTCAATCACTTTCCCTGTGCCTCCCCCACTGCCATTGCCTTTCCAAACTTTCGCGCTGTTTAGCAGAGAGCGTGTTTTCTCTCAAACTTCGCCAGCGGCGTTTCCTCCCCAAAGAGAACACAGGGGTGGGGGCATTGGAGCCCTGATTCTCCCCTATCCGCCGCTCATTACAGAGTAGACATTTTCGTGGTGAGTTGGATGGCGAGGTATTGCTGTGTTAGGCACCAAAAATAAGTCTGTGCCACTTTAATCCGGGGACTGTCCACCATTTTAAGCGCACACTTCCCAGACCACAAGGCCAATACCACGTTGCATCTTGGGGTCTTTGCTGGTGTTTTTTTTCCCCAGCCTACTGTTGAGAGGCTTTATTCCCCTCAAAACTTTAAACAAAGAGACCAGGGGATAGAAAAATTCTACTCCCTTTAGCTCCGGTTTGGGAGATTAACTCATTGTTATTTGTTGGCTGCCCCCACAGTTCAAACAATATTTATATAACCAAACACAGCACCACCAGCCTGTACCAAGGCCTGAGGCCTGTGGGGATGGCTGTTGAGGGTCTATTATTTGTAGTGAATTGCCCTATTTTTAGTGTTCTCAAATTTGGCTTATTTGATCTTCTCAGTATATTGAGGCATTAAATACTTTATATTCAATCTATCAGATAGATAATATATAATAAATAAATAAATAAATAATAGTAATAGTAATAATAATAATAATAATAATAATAATAATAATAATAATAGTAAAACCTCAATTCTAGATATTGCATATTAAAAAGGGGGGGAGTGAGTATCAATTGGGTTCCCTGTCCTGGTTGTGGTCAGGAGCCCGGCTGTGCCAACCGTCCACATAGATAGATAGGTAGGTAGGTAGGTAGGTAGATAGATAGATAGAGTCATATTTATATCTATATTTATAAAGTCACCTCATATCTCTGAGGTGCTTTAGAGGATTGCAATGGCAAGCAGAAGTGGAGCCAAGGCACGGACCCAAGACAAGTCTAAAAGAGCTAAGGGTCCTTCAAAGGCGGCAGAGAAGGATGCCACCCTATGCCAAAAAGCGATGGAAAAGCAAATTGAAAGGCACACAAGGGAGGCTGAGAGGATTTCCCAGCCTCCCACTCCAACTCCACAACCTCAAATTCAATACACCCCTATACCCTTAGACTTGTCCGTGCCATCTCAACCACCTGGTACCATAACATCAAGTGCACAGACTTCGAGACGAGCCCCTGAAGCAACCTTCATGCCTATGGTGGCCGGTTTACGACAGGAAGAGTTCCTTCCAGATGAGGTCCTATAAACAATGAAGACGTGGATGGATTTGGCGATCCGCAGAGGAATCGCAGTGGGGTTGTAACAATCCCTCATGGCCAGACAGATCCCAGCGTCAGAATGCGACTCACAGTCAGTAAGATCTCTATACAGAACTGACCTGCATTATCCTCAGGTACCTCCCCAAGGGGAGCTTTCCTTGATTTCCCATATACATTCACAGCAGGTTCAGGAGGAGGGAGAAGTAGAGGATCAAATGGAACAAGTAGACTCAGTCTCACTTCAAGATAGTGAAGCCCCCCTGGAGGCGGAGCCCCCAGAAAGAGGCATGTCAGATGACGAGGACATCAAGCCTGACCAACCTACTTTTACGGGTCTATTTCGCCCACAACTTTTCAAATCTCTCCTATTTAAGGCAAAAACCACAGCTCGTCTTGAAAAGTCTCCCTCTGCCCAACAAGAATCTCAAGAGCAATCGGAAGATTAATTTTCTCTCAACCCATTAACGAGATCGAGGTTATTTCAGTTCCACAAATGTTTTCAGATCTGATCCAGAAACAGTGGACCTCAGCAGCAATGTACCCCCCCATAGAAACTTCGATAAAAAATTATTTAATTTAGCTCCAGACTTTTACAATTTCCTGAGTATCCCTGAGATAGATGAGCCTGTTGTGTCTTCAGCATCCTCCTCCACTATTTCCACTGAGGCAGAGGGTGCTCTTAAACTGGAGGAGAAGAAAGCCGAGATCGTGCTCAGAAAGGCACATCAATCTGATGCGTGGGCCATAAGGACGGCAACAGCTGGATCCTTCTTTACTAGGACCTCCCTCAGATGGCTCCGTCACCTTAGGAACACCATACCAAATTCTAACATTAGGGCACATCAAGACATCGCCAAACTAATGGCAGCTACAGAGTTCTCTGTGGATGCTACATTTAATTTGGTCAAATTTTTGGCTCAAGCCATAGCATCGCAGATTACGTCCCGACGATTACTTTGGCTTAGACATTGGCAAGCCGACTCCAAACACAAATGGAAGCTTGCTTCCTCCCCAATTTTGGGTGATAAATTGTTTGGCGCTGCCTTAGATCCGCTGCTAATCAAGACCAGAAGCAACACACCATCTTTCAGACACCAGGACTGATCAGCCCTTTTGGAGAGGCTCCTTTCGTCCCTATTATCAAGGTCCATTCTCCACTAGATTACAGAGGATACCAGAGTAGCTGATACCTGATACCAGACTGTTGGGCACCCAACAGTCTGATAGACCGGGATTCATCGACAGACCTCGTAGGGGAGGACAGGGGAAGAGACCTTTTAGAGGAACAGGAAACAGAGATTTCCATCGTCCAAGATAATTCCAGGAAGTTGCTCCCATTGGGGGATGATTAAGATTCTTTGCAGACCGTTGGGACTCCTCTACATTGGATTCCTGGGTTCGTGACACCACCAGATTTGGCCTGGCTCTAGAGTTTCACTCCATACCCCCAAACTTTTTTATGCAATGTCCTCTCTCCAGGGACCCAATTAAAAGGAGCTTGATGGAGGCAGCAATCAATCACTTACTGGAAATTAAGGCCATTCAACTGGTAGCCCGGGATCAGCAAGGCCAGGGATTCTACTCTCTTCTTTTTGTAGTCCCTAAGAGTTCGGAGGGATGGAGGGAATTACTAGTTTTAAAACAACTCAACCATACTCAAGTCTATCGCAAATTTAAAATGAGTACATTGCAATCCATCCTGCTTGGCATAAGGGAAGGCGATTGTTTATCTTCCATCGATCTGACAGAGGCCTACTTAGACCTTCTCACTCCAAATTTCTTAGATTCTGCTATGTCAATCAACATTTTGAATATGTTACCCTGCCCTTTGGGTTGTCATCTGCCCCAAGGACCTTTACAAAGGTTCTGGCAGCCCTAGCCGCCCATCTGCAGGGCATTTCTGTCAGACTCCAATGCTATCTGGATGACATTTTGATATTATCTTCCTCACCCAAACAGGCAGAATTGGATACACAAATTACACTGCAAACCCTTCAGGAACACGATTTCTCCATTAATTGGTCAAAGAGCCATTTGTCCCCCTCAACCCACTTATCTCACCTGGGTTCGATAATAGACACAGTTCAGGGACGAATGTTTCTATCCCCTGAGAGTCAGGAGAGCATCAAGAATTTAGCTCAAACTATCAGAACCCTAAAACGGGTTCCTCTGGCTGATTTGTCAAAATTACTGGGAAAAATGATTTCCTGTATTTCTATTATTCTTTGGGCCCAGTTCCATGCTAGATCACTCCAATGGTTCTTGCTTCCCTACCAAAGATCAGGGTGAAGCAACTCCAAGATCTGAGTATTTGTTCCAACAAAAGTCCTACTCTCTCTAACTGGTGGACCGTTCTGACCATCAACAAAGGTTGTCCACTGAAGGAGCCCCACAGACTCACCATCACCACAGATGCCAGCCTGTTTGGATTGGGGGGGCACACTTCCAGTCCATCTTGGCACAAGGACGTTGGTCAGCAGCAGAACAATTGAACAGCATATATTGGTTGGAGCTCAGGGCAGTCCACCTGGCCGCAGTTTCCTTCCTCATATTCGAATGAGAAACACCCTCATACTTACAGACAACATCACAACAAAAGCACACATCAACAGACAAGGGGGTACACAAAAAAACTCATGGGGGAAGCAGAAAGACTGTGTCGTTGGGCGGAAAGGAACTTTGGCTCCATCACAGCGGAACACATTTCAGGACTCAAACACACAGGCAGACTGGCTGAGCAGGGCCACAGTCAATCAATCAGAATGGTGCCTGCACCAGGATCTGTTTCAGGAGGCGATTCAGAGGTTCGGTCTGCTGGTTATAGATCTGTTCACTTCTCCCCTAAATTCGCAGCTCCCCCGATTCATTTCAAGATAACCATCTCAGGGGGCGGAGAACATCAACGCTCTCTGTTGCCAGTGGCCCCAGGGACTCCTCTACGCCTTCCCACCTCTCCCAATGATACCCAAGGTGATCCAGAAGCTGTTAGACAAGAAAGCAGAATTGATCTTGGTGGCACCACAATGGCCCAGGAGGCCATGGTTCGTGGATCTCAGGGGCCTGTCCATAGAAGAACCATGAAAAATTCCACCGCACAAAATTCGGCTCACCCAGGGACCAATCCATCACCCAGACCCTCAATGGTTACAATTAGCCGCTTGGAGGTTGAGCGGAGACATCTAAGTCAGGAGAATTTCTTGACTAGGGTGATCAACACCATTCAAGCAGCTCGATGTCCTTCTACGAGACATATATATAATGCCACTTGGACTATCTTTTATAAACAGTGCACCAAATCCAAGGTGGACCCAATTTCATCATCAGTGGCACAGGTTTTAGAATTTCTTCAAGATGGTCTAGAAAGGGGACTCTCTCCAAATACTTTAAAACGACAGGTGGTGGCTATTGCCTCGGTTGTGATCTGGGAAGGTCTAACATCCATCTCCCACCACCCACGGATAAAGTTTTCTTAGAGGCTCCACGAATTTATGCCCACCAATGATACATCATTACCCCACTTGGGACCTTAATAAGGTACTCACAGCACTCACTAAGAGTCCATTTGAACCTCTGAGAACTACTAGTCTCCATTTTCTTACATACGAAGTAGTGTTCCTCATAGCTATAACATCACCATGAGCTATCTCTGAAATAGCAGCTTTATTGGCCCGAAAGGACCTCTGTATCTTCCATTCTGACAGAGTGGTCCTTCGATCAGACCCCATTTTCACACAAATGTCAATTTGACCTTCCACAGGGGACAGGAACTGATCCTCCCAAATTTTTGCCCCAGACCTTCTCAGGATCTAGAGCATCAATGGCACCGACTGGATGTCCGCAGAGCTCTCCATACGTACCTACATCGAACGGCTCCTTTCAGGAAGACAGAAGCCCTTTTTGTATCTTTTTAGCCAACTACTCAGGGGCAGAAGGTATCTCCTTCAACTATAGGCAGATGGCTGAAGGCCACGATAGCCAAGGCGTACGAGACTCAATCATTACCTGTGCCTAGAGGCATCATGGCACATTCAACAAGGAGCACGGCAACTTCAGCGGCCTGGGCCACGCAAGCTCCTATAACAGAAATCTGTAGGGCAGCAACATGGGTCTCCCCATCACCTTTCATTAGACATTACAAAACTGATGTATTTGTGGGAGCTTGCGTCGCAGCAGTACAGCATGCAATCTTTAAACTCTAAGATCGCTACTGATATCTCCATTGCAGGACGGTCCCAACGGACCTAAACCGTCCCGTAGAGATGGTGACAGAGGAGGGCACATCCTGTTGATCCCAGGGACATCGCAAAGTCCCTGGTAGATCCAGGAGAAGCCCTTTTTTCCCACGGCCGAGAGGCAGCCATTAAAGCTGCTGAAGCTGGGACAGCTTCAGAACGGAAGAAAGCTGGAAAGAAGGTGTGTCAGTTTGGTGAGATAATTTTCTACTTATTTTTTTCTGGAGAGAACACCCTAAAAGACTAAAAATTAAATTTAAAAGTGAAGATAAAAGTGCTTAAGCGGCGAGATTAAGCACAAATTAAACCTGAAGGTTTTTTCTTTCTTTTTATTGGAACTTTGGATTTTGTTAACACTTTTCAACTTTTAAACTGGACTGGTCTTTCTTTTTTAATTTTAATTTTTTCCTTTCAAAATAACTTTGGAAAAGGGTTTTTTTCTCATTTTTTCTTTTTAATAATTTTAGATTTTTTTATTTTTTTTATTCCTGGTTTTAATATTAGAGGGGAAGGGAAAGGAAAGGGAAATAAGTAGTGCAGCCATCTGGAGGCTTGGATACATTGTTTTTCTTTTTTTCTTGTTGATACATTTGCTGTTACATTCAAGGACTCTGAACTTTTCATTGAAAAGATTGTTTACAGGTGCTCTTCTGTGGAACTACTGATAGCTGGAGTCTGGATTTGAAATTGAAGAAAGAAGATTGAAGTGACCTTGAAAAGAGAACTGGAAATTTTGTTTTTTGATTTAGTAAATAGCCTCAAACATATAGTGGCAGTGCTTTGCTTATTGACAGAATTGCATTTTCTCTTTCCTTTTTTTTCTATTCCCCCCCCCCGTTGGATTTTTATATTTGGACTTGAGTCCTTTGATGAAAGAATAAGACTACTTTCCCCCCCTCCCTCCTCCCGTTGTTTTACCTTTTTAGCAAGGGGAATATACAGATTTCGGTCTTTTTAAATTTTTTCCTATTTCTTTTTATTTTTTCATCCTTTTTCCATTTTCCATTTTTTCTTTTTTTTCTTTTTTCCTACCTAATTGGAACCAATTGGATTAAGGTATTCAAGTGCCTGAAGATTTTTTCCTTTCCCCTTTTTATTTTTATCTTTTGCTTTTATTTAACTATTACTATTATTATTTTACTGGAGCGGCAATTGGCTGCTCTTGCTTTTTCTTTTCAATTTTTCTATTGTACTCTAAGATGAGCAGAAAAATACCAGCCTCAGCTTCTTCAATCCCGACTTCTTCTTTCTTACCATCTGGAGGATAACGATCAAAACAGGTGATGTTACAACAAGAGAAGGAGAAAGAAGTGACACTGCAGATAATTATGCAAGGAATTCAAAAGATATTATGTAAAAACATAATATTGAGAGAACGAAGAATATTGAGCAAAGAACGCAAAAGACAGATGAAAAAATTGAAAATATTCAACAGATGATGATGCAATACAAGGACAGAATTAAGAAAATTGAAGAACAAGATGTACAAAGAGATAAGAAGATTGGAGATATGGATACCTGATTGAGAGAAGTGGAAAGGGAGAAGGACAGATCTCTGCAATCATTGGGATGGGAAATTGATAAATCAGAATTCTACCTTAGATTTCAAAAGAACAACAAAAGGGTGAAAACCTTGCTGAAATGATGACAGAAATCCTGGCAGAAGCATTAGAGGTAACTAAAGAGAAGATGATGGATGGAATGGATGAGGCTTTTCGTGTTTATACAAGATATGCGATGAGAAATAAACCACCAAGAGAAGTTCATATCAGATTTACTAAGAAAATAATTAAATCACAAATACTACAGGCAGCAAGAGAAAAAACACTAAAGTACAAAGATAAAGAAATAGTGGTACTGAAACAGGTACCGAGAAGAGTGAGAGAGATAAGAAGATAATATTTATTTTTGACCAAAGAGTTATTTAAGAGAGGAATAAATTACAGATGGCTCATACCTGAAAGTCTCATCTTTACCTCACAGGAACAAAGACACAGAATTGATACAGTTGAAAAAGCTGAGTTATTCTATCTGGAATATTTTAGAGGAAGGGAGGAAGATACAAGAAAAGAAGAGTCGTTAATTGAATTTCAAGAGGAATGTATAGCAGTAATTGAAAAAGAAGGAGCCATAGGTGGTGTATCCAGAGAACAATGAGAACCAAGATCTACTAGAGCAACAAATCCTTCTTATAAAGTCTAAAATTGATGAGAAAAAACTGATTACAATTAATATAAATGGGCCTAATTCAGCTATTAAAAGAAAAGTATTTCATAAATTAGAGAAATTAAAATTTGATATAATCTGCCTACAAGAAGTACATATTAAAAAACATGATTATATATTGAAACAACAAAAAATAGGGAAATTATTTACACCGATGACACACTGTAAAAAGAGAGGAGTGGTGTTATACATTAGAGATACAATCCCTGCGGAACAACTTTTTACAGATGATGATAGAAGGATTTTGATGGTGGAGATAACGGACAATAATCTAAAGACACTTTTAATAGCAATTTATGCCCCAAATGATAATCAAGATTTTTACAGGAAATTACATAAGAAAATAATTGAACTGGACTATGCTAATATCTGTCTGATGGGAGATTTTAATGGAATAATAAATAACAAATTGGATTATAAAACACAAAAAACAGCAAAGAAAACTAGAAAGACATTGCCAAAATCCTTCTTTTGAATGGTAGATGAGATAAACTTAAAAGATGCATGGAGAAAGAGAAATGTGGAAAATAAACAATATATCTTTTATTCAAATAGACATGCATCATGGTCTAGAATAGATACGATATGGATGTCAACAGAATTGCTTTCTAACATACAAGACATTGAAATAGAAGCAAGTACCTGGGCAGATCACAATCCAACAACACTTGTATGGAAAAGACAAAAAAGGAGATCTCGATGGACTTTAAATAATACGATATTAAAGGAAAAAGACTTTAAAAAGAAAATTGAGAATTGACTTTTTTCTTTAAAGAAAATACAAAAGAGGATACATTATTACAGAACCTCTGGGACACGATGAAGGCTTATACAAGAGGTTTGATAATGGACTATACAAGGAAAAGAAATATAAAACAGAAAAAAAATCTTTAAAATATTAGAAGATGACGACAAGAAGATGGAAAAAGAACTACAGAAATTTCCACAAAAAAGGACATTAAAATTAAAATGGACATAACTAAGCATAAAATGGGGCTAATGGAAAAAGAAGAAATAGCACAAAAATTTTAAATTGCTAAGCAGAACTATTTTGAAGATGCAAACAAACCAGGCAGATGGCTAGCATATAAACTGAGAAAGGAAAGAGACTCGAGAAGAATAGATCAATTGATAAATGAACAAGGACATGTCTGCTGTGGAAATGTGGAGAAGAAAAAAATTATTCAAGATTATTATGGAAAACTGTACCATCAAGAGAATGTTCAGGAAGAAAGAATACAACAATATTTACAGGAAGTAAATTTGCCCCAGATACCCAAAGATATTGAAACAATGTTAGAAAGTAATATAACCATGATGGAATTAACAGAAGCTTTAAAAAAGCAAAACACTGGGAAAGCACCAGGTCGGGACGGTTTGCCAGTGGAATTTTATAAGACATTCCAGGAAACATTGAATCCTCACTTAGAAATTAGAAATTATGAATGAAGTTATGACAAAGAAGAGAATACCTGAAACATGGTCAGAAGCATCTATCACACTTGTACCGAAGGAGGACACAGACCCACAGCAAGTTAAAAATTACAGACCTATATTACTACTAAATTCAGATGATAAAATTTTTGCTTCAATTCTGGCAGAAAGACTGAAAAGATACTTAAACAATTTTATTCATCCAAAATGGATTTCTGCCGAAGAGACAGATTAAAGATAATATGAGAATAATTTTAGATACACTGGAATACTATGAGGCACATCCTGAAGAACAAATGGCTCTGATGTTTATAGATGCACAAAAAGCCTTTGATAATGTGAATTGATGTTTTATGCTGTTACAATTGGACCAACTGGGCTTTGGTAAAAAATTTACTCAAGCCATCAAAACGATATATCATAAACAAACTGTGAAGGTTATGATAAATGGAGAGTTAACAAACTTTATAGATATAAGAAAAGGGACCAAACAAGGCTGTCCACTGTCGCCTCTGTTGTTTGTGTTAACACAGGAAGTGCTGAATAAGAACATCAGAGAAGAAAAAGAAACAAAAGGAATGAAAATTTTAAAAAAGAGTATAAATTACAAGCTTTTGCAGATGACCTGGTATTTATATTAGAAGATCCATTGGAGTCTGCACTTAAACTGATAGAAAAGATAGAAGAGTATGGGAAAGTAGCAAGTTTGAAAATAACTAAAGATAAAACAAAGATTTTAGCAAAGAACGTGTAAGACGAAAGAAAGAATTGGAAGAAATTTTGGGGATCCAGGTCACAAACAAGGTTAAGTATTTAGGGATACATATAACACCAAGATGTAGCACACTTAAGGAGGACAATTATCTCAAACTTAAACAATAGATTGAGACAGATTTTGCAAAATGGGAAAATTTACAATTATCACTGATTGGGAGAATATCTACAATTAAGATGAATGTACTGCCTAGAATCTTATACTTATTCCAGACAATTCCAATCAGATTAGGGAAAGAATTTTTTGAAGATTTAAACAAAATAGTGCTAAAATACATTTGGCAGGGGAAGAAAGCGAGAATAAAACTTAAATTGTTACAAGATGCAAGAATAAGAGGAGGATTTGCTTTGCCCAATTGGGAATTATACTACCAAGCGCCGAGTCTGATGTGGGTAAAGGAGTAGATAACACTAAGGAATACTAGACTTTTGAATTTAGAAGGACATGACCTGCTGTTAGGGTGGTATGCCTTCCTTTGGTATAAGCAAACTAAAATGCAGGGGTATTTTAGAAGACATTATATTCGAGAAGCATTGTTTCTAAACTGGGAGAAGATAAAAAAGCAATATTATTTTAAAATTCCACTATGGTTATCTACTATTGAAACTTTTTCCTATCCAATAATATATAAAAAAGGAACAAACAGTTAGATATGGTGAGATATTGAATGAAAAGGGTGAACTTAAATCTATGCAAGCGTTGGAAGAACAAGGTGTAAAAATGAATTGGTTTTCATATTTGCAAATACAATCTAGATTTGATGAAGATGTTAAAACAGAAGGTATTTATGATAAGTTGACTGATTTAGATAAAATTTTGATGGGTACTGATGAAAAGGTAATAAAAAAACTTTATGGACATTTGCTATAGTTTAAATTAGAGGAAGAACAGGTAAAATAAACAATGATTGCGTAGGGGGAAAATTTCGGATATGGGATTGATTTAGATAAATGGCAAAAAAATTGTGGTCTCAAAATTATAAAATGACAATGTCAACTGCATATTAAGAAAATTTGTATAAGATGTTTTACAGGTGGCACTTACCCCCGATGAGAATTGCGAGGATGTTCAAGAATAAATCAGATAAATGTTGGAAATGTCATCAGATACCTGGTTCATATTACCACATGTGGTGGACATGCTCGGATGCAAAAAGATATTGGACTATAATCCACACATGGTTGGAAAAAATGACAAAACAACACATAGACTTTAAACCTGAGATATTTTTATTGGGAGTTATACCAGAAATATATTGTAAAGAATTGAAATATTTAATTGTAAATGTTTTAACAGTGGCTAGAATTGTATTTGCTAAGAATTGGAAAAATGAAAAAGTATCTATGCAGGAGGAAATTATTAAGAAAATCATGGACTGTGCCGAAATGAGTAAATTGACATTTGAAATTAGAGAACAAGAGGATAAACAATTTTATATGATATGGGATTTATTTTATCAATGATTAGATAAAAAGACATGGTAAAGAAACAGATTAGGAAACCTTACAATAAAAGTTAATAGACTGATAAAGAATACAATATAAAATATATAACCATTGGAAGAACGTATAAGATTAAATCATAATGAAAATTAGAATATCTCGTATAAAATGATGGAAAAATAGTCAAATGAATGTTTAATAATTGATATTATATAAGCCCAAGCTAGACTGATAAGGTGAGAATTTATATAACTTGTGAGTAATGATAAAAAAAGGATAGCACAAAAGATTGTAACCAACTGAAACACTGTATGTATATAATTGAAAGCGGGCTTTATGTTTTTATGTTTTGTTCGTATGTTTCTTGTAAAAAATAAAAACTTTGTTTAAAAGAAAAAAATTGATGTATTTGCTTCTGCTGAGCTAGGAGGGTGTTACAACGAGTCCACTCGGACAGCGAGTGGGTTCTAACCCAGACGGAGACTCTCCCGTAGGACAAGCCAAGCTTTGGTATGTCCCACTCTCTGGATGCTCGGAGCAGCTCAATGGAGAAAGGGTGTTGGTACTTACCTGATATACCCATTCTCAGTGAGCGGCGACGAGCATCCAGCCCCACTCAATATCCATCTGGTGGGGTCCTGTTCAGGCCAACGATAAATCTGGATATATGCAACAAAGAAAAACATGACATTAGAGAGGGCAGGGGTTGCATCACTCATCTTCACCAAAACTGGGGGACGCTAGGGAGGAGCCAGGGAGGAGCAACAGTGTCCCATTAATTAAGCCCAGCCTATCCGAGCAGAGACTAAGCACCTCCCCACTCTCTGGATGCTCGTCTCAGCTCACTGAGAACGGGTGTATCAGGTAAGTAACCCTTTCTCAAGTTACAAACACAATTGAGCTCAACATTTATGTTGTTAAGTGAGACATTTGTTAAGTGAGTTTTGACCCATTTTATGACCTTTCTTGCCACAGTTAAGCGAATCATTGCATTTGTTAAGTGAATCACTGCAATGGTTAAGCTAGTAACACAGTAAACAAGCTAAGTTCACTACTAACATGGGCAACATCCTGCCCACAGACTTTTATCTTTCTTGGTGACTTGAAACTACCTCACATTAACTGGACCTTAAACGAATGTAAACTAAACCCATACATGAAACATTCTACAATGCTGTAACAAACCTGGGACTGGAACAACTAGTAACCAACAATACTAGACTTAACTGCCTCGATCTCATCTTCTGAAATAGTTTGAATTCAATTTACGGAATACAAATTAATGAACCCTTTTCCAACAGTGACCACAGCATGATTGACTTTTGTCTCAACATATGTCCACACAAAAATCAACACAACAATGTGATCCCCAATTATAACTTCAAAAAAGTCAACTATGATCTTATAGACAATGATCTCTCATCCCTTGATTGGCAATTTCTATTCACTGGATGCCAAACTGTTGAAGACCATTACAACATATTTTCATATTTTATATTTTAGTCATCAAACTATATGTGCCAATAACAAATCCAAAAACCAGAAAAAACAGATTACCCATAACAATAAGGAAGCTTCAATCCAAAAAGAGATCACTTTGGTGGAAAAACAAATCTGGTCACATTGCCAACTTCAAAAGCTGATACAAAAATTTATACCACCAGATAAAGACTGAATGCACCAATTATCACATTAAACAAGAGGAAAACCTTATATGCACCAATTCCATCCGTGCTTTCTACAATTTTGTAAACAACTAACTAAAAGACTCAAGGTCCATCCCATCCCTGAAAAGACCAAATGGTAAAGACTGCAACGATGGCACCATTAAAGCCAACCTCTTTAACACATTCTTTGGCTCAGTATTTGTAAACAGCAATGGATCATGCCCAGTATTTCCTAGCCGATCCACAGACAACTGTAATGATCTAATACATATCTATTTTACAGAAGACAATGTTGAAAAAGCACTACGCAATCTAAAACCATCTCTATCTATTGGACTGGACAGAATGTGCCTACTTCTTAAAAAAGCTATCCACTGCCATAGCCGAACCTCTAAGCACAATCTTTGAAAAATCTTTCAGGACCAGCTCCTTGCCAAAACTATGGTCACAAGCCACGGTCATCCCCATCTTCAAAAAGAGAGACCCCAGCCTACTTGAAAATTACAGACCAATCTCTTTATGCTGCATCAACTGTAAACTTATGGAATCAATTATTAACCAATCCATTATCCTCTACTTACAAACAAACAACCTACTCTCTAATAAAAAATTTGGTTTCAGAAAAAAACTATCCTGTAATCTGCAACTCTTACACTGCAAAAACATATGGACTACACAACTCGATCAGGGCAAAACAATAGACGCAATCTACATAGACTTCTGTAAAGCCTCTGATTCAGTGGTACACAACAAACTACTCCTAAAACTAAAATCTTATGGCATTTCTGGACAACTGCGTAACTGGATAGAAGCATTCCTGTCAAATAAGCAACAAATGGTCAAAATTGGGAGCGTCCTATCAAATTCTGTACCTGTCAACAGTAGTGTCCCCCAAGACAGTGTTCTAGGACCAACTCTCTTCATACTCTATATAAATGACCTCTGTGATCATATTAAGAGCAACTGTGTTCTCTTCGCTGACAATGTAAAGCTATTCATCACCACAGACAATACTGCTACCCTTCAAAAAGAACTGGACTACGTATCAGAATAGTCAAACAAATGGCAACTTCAAATCTCAACAAATAAATGCTCTGTCTTACATATTGGCAGAAAAATTAGAAAATAAAATACAAGCTGAATAGTCAAGACCTTGTTGATGATCCAAGCTCTGTAAAGGACTTGGAGTACTCTTCTCTAATGATCTAAGTGCTAGAGCCCACTGTAACTACATAGCCAAAACAGCATTAAGAGTTGTTAACCTAATCCTACGTAGCTTTTTGTCTGGTAATATCACAATACTAACTAGAGCATACAAAACATTTGCTAGACCAATACTTGAATACAGCTCATCAGTCTGAAACCCACATTATGTATCTGATATTAGCACAGTTGAGAAAGTCCAGAAATATTTCACAAGAAGAGTTCTCTGCTCCTCTACTTGTTGTAGAATACCTTATGCCACCAGACTCGAAATTCTAGACCTAGAAAATCTTGAATTATGCCATCTTCGGTCTGATCTAAGTATGGTATATAAAATCACACATTGCAATGTCCTACCAGTCAATGAATACTTCAGCTTCAACCATAACAACACAGTTTCAACCATAACAACACAAGATCACACAACAGATACAAACTCAAGGTTAATCGCACCAAACTTGATTGCAGGAAATACGACTTCAGCAACAGCATGGTCAATTTCTGGAACACTCTACCTGACTCTGTGGTTTCTTCCCCAAACACCAAAAACTTTAATCTTAGACTCTACAACTGACCTCACCCCTTTCCTGAGAGGTCTGTGGGGGCGTGCATAAGCGTACCAACGTGCTACCGTCCCTGCCCTAATGTTTCTTTTATTTTTCTTATATGTACCCATTTCATGTATTCATAACTATGTATATACTTATACCTATTATCTTGTAAGCAATTGACAAACCAAATAAAATAAGTAAAAATAAACAGTTGTAAAACGAATATCTGGCTTCCTTGTTGACTTTGCTTGTCAGAAGTTTGCAAAAAGTGATCACATGACTTTGGGACACAGCAACAGCCTTAAGTATGAACCAGTTGCCAAGCATCTAAATTTTGATCACATAATCATGGGAATGCTGCAAAGATTATAACTCTGAAAAATGGTTATGTCAGTTTTTTCAGTGCTGTTGTAAATTTGAATGGTCACTAAGGGAGCTGTTGTAAGTCAAGGACTACCTGTACAGTAAGATGTTGTGGAAATATAAGAATAACCATGAGAAGCTCTATCTAACATTTCTCAATAAGCTAAAAGCCATTCAGTCTTGTCAGGGTTCAGCTGAAGCCTGTTGTCCCCCATTCAAGGCCACCACAGGCTCAAATTTCACTTGAATTGATTAGAAAAACAACAACTGAAAGTTAAAAGATTATATGACCTTTAATTTTTTTTCCCCTCTAAAAAATACTAGCTACATCAATATAATCTATATTTTCCCCATTTTGAACCACTTTGATATATTCCATGGACCCAGAGCATGTGGATTATATTACCTTCTTTCTTTGCATTTGCTTTATTCTATATGTAGCTTATATATTTGAAGTTTGCCAACATTAAAAGACAAAGCAAATCTGAAAAAAAAAAAATTGAAGCAGGAAATTGATCCAATTTAAAATGCCTAAAATAAATATTGTTACAAGCTACATAGTATAATTTCTTTATGACACAAAATTGACATTATTATTATGTACAATGGTTACTAGCCTCATTTTGCATTCTGTGAAATTTAAACAGGAAGCAGATTTTCTTTTTATAGACTGACTCTAATTTCCTTTTCCTACAAAGCAAAAATAGTAACAAACCTTTAATGCTACAATAAAATGAAGAGAATTTAATTTTCCAAAAATAATGCCTAAGACACAAATCTGTACATTTTTACATTACTATGCTCTCAGTCAAACTCCCATTTCATATAAGCTATTTTTAACACACCAATTGTTTTTAAAAAGAAAATACTGAATGGGTCAAGAAATAGTGTCATATCTTTGAATTATAATGTAAATTTTAAAAATACAATTAGCTTGAGATTATATTCAATAAAAATAAGAAATAAATTTCTAAGGAAAAATCAAAATGTATGTATGTAACAAGACATGAATATATATTTAATAAT
The DNA here is from genome assembly GCF_900518735.1 of Pseudonaja textilis. The sequence continues at coordinate 8,756,290 of NW_020769346.1, read as the reverse complement.
TCATATTTCACTCATTCAACTTCTTAAAAAATGCAATATAACAAGTCAGTTTGTACAAACTATGGAAAACATTTGTATGTATTAAATGTGAAAGTTACAAGCTATAAATAACCAACGCAGTTTTATAGGTATAAAATGAGCGTTGATATAATTATCTGAGAACGCCCTTTCTATCTATGCTGCAAGAAAGTTCAGGAATGGTTATGACTTCTCCCTCTGATATCATAGAGCTGAGTCTGCCACTGTATAAAAAGCCAGCCCGTAGCTGGCTCCCCAGCTTTTACACAAAGATGCTTGACAGATGTAATGTGACTCTGAAAGACAAACAATTAAAATAATTCAAACCCACCACCACCAAGACCAGACACAAAGGGGTGGGGCTGGTCTTTCTTGCTGCGTAGATAGAAAGGGTGTTCTCAGGTAATTATACCAATGCCCATTCTCATCCATGCTATGATGAAAGTCCAGGAATGGGAAATACCAAAGCCTGCATGTCCATGGGAGGGCCATCGTCTGGTCCACTCACTCTGACTGTGGGATGACCTTCTGTAGTACCCTTCTATCCAAATGCTGCCTCTGCAGAGGCAAAGGAATCCAGATGATAGTGCCATATAAACAGTGAAGGAGATGCCCAGGTAGCTGCCCTGCAGATTTCCTCAAGAGATGCCTGGGTGGCCCAGGCGCAGCATTTCTAGTGGAGGGGGTAGTTAGTTTCTTGGGCACCAGCAGGGACAAAATCTGGTAGGCCTTGGAAATACATGCCCTGATCCATCTACTTATGGTAGGAGAAGCCTTGCTCTCCAGGGAAGTTGGTTGGAAGGCCATGAACATAGCTTCAGTTTTCTGAAAGGCTGCAGTACTTTCGATGTAAATATGGAGGGCTGTCCATACATCCAAATATGCCATTTGTGCTCCAACTCATGGTGAGGCTTCGGACAGAAATCTGGTAACACTATGTCTGGTTCCCGATGAAACCAAATATTTATTTTAGGCACAAATTTAGGGTCTAACTGGAGAACTACCCTGTTCTCATGAAAACTAAAGTCCTGTCTAACTGAGAGTGCCACCAGTTCAGACACTCTCCTGGCTGATGTAATGGCCACTAGAAAAACCACCTTGAGGTTCATAAATTGAAGTGACACAGATCTGTTCAAAAGGCGGTCCCCTAAGGGCCTGCAAAACCTTAGAGAGGTCTTAGGTGGGAAACCTGTGAACTACCGGGGGATGCAGATTAGAAGTCCCTTCAAAAACCTGCGAACTGAAGGATGATGAGATAAGGTCGAATAGTTTTCTCTGGACAACATCAATGACAGGGCCTTCTCCTGACGGCAGAGGGTGTTAGGAGAGAGTCCTTGATCTAGCCCATCCTGAAGGAATATTAACACATCAGCAACAGATGCCGAAATGGGATCTCAGGCCATCTTCAAACACCAGCAGAAGACCTTCCAGGTAGCATCATAGATGCAAATAGTAGAAGGCTTATATGAAGCATGGATGGTCTCTATCACCCTGTCATGGAAATTAGAATCCTTCAGAGATTGCCGCTCCAGTGCGGAACATTGAGGGTCTGGGTGGAGTAACGCTTCCTGGTGGAGGGAGATCCTGTTGGCGAGGATCCTCCTTGGCTGGGTTACAGACAGATTCACCAGATTGGCTAACCAGGGTCTCCTGGGCCAATGGGATGCCAGAAGTAGTAGCTCTGTCTTTTCCTCTAACATCTTCTGAATGACCACCAGAATGATAGGAAGAGGGGGAAAGGCTTGGAGGAGACTGGAGGCCATTTGTTCCGCTCTGCTCCCTGGGTTGGAAATCTAGTGAAAAATCTGCTTACCTGAGCATTTTGGGGAGTGGCAAAGAGGTCTACTGCTGGTGATCTGAACCTGTGAGACAGATCTAACAACAAGGAAGGATGGAAACTCCCCTCCAAGTGATCGACTTTGGACCGACTCAGCCAGTTTCCATCCTTCCTTGGCCTGGGTGTTGTCGACCCCCGAGATGTGGTCCGCCCTGATGGAAAGGTGTCTCTCCGCCCACCTCCCCAGGCTTTGGGCTTCTCTCATTAAGGCCCTGCACCTGGTTCCCCCCTGTCTGTTGACATGTGCCTTTGCGACCACCTATCCATCATGACCAACATGTGACCACCTGCCACCCTGTTCCTGAAATGTTTCAGGGCTAGAACAATGGCCTTGAGCTCTAGCCAATTTATGGCACAGGCCCTGTCTATCTGAGACTAACTCCCCTGGGCTATCTCACCAGCTAGATCCCCCCCCAGCCCTGAAGACTACCATCTGTGGTGAGCAGGATCCTGTCTGGTTCCTTGAATGGATGCCCTCACCAGACATTTCCCCCACCGGAAGAAGTGAAGGATCTGAGGTGGAACCTGAACCCTGATGGAAGAGTGGGTGGTTCCTGCCCGCTGAAATCACAGCAGGAACCATTGAAGAGACTGGACATGGAGACGGGCCCATGGAACGATGCCAATGCAGGAAGTCATTTTTCTGAGGAGCTTGGACAGGTGAGACAAGGGGACTGTGCGCTGCTGTCAAATCTGGCGGATCAAGTTGTTGAGACTCTCCCCATGATCTGGAAAGAGAAGTAGAGAGATGTATCGATGATCACACTGAGATGAAGAAGCCTGGTCATCGGAAACAGATAGCTTTTCTTGAAGTTGATAGAAAAACCATGGTCTTGTAAGAACTGCAACATGGTTTGGAGATCATGATGGACGGAGCATATTGATTCCGACTGAATCAGGATATCGTCGAGGTAACACTGGAGCCTTACCAGTATCACCCAAAGCAAAATCGGCAATGCTGCCAAGATCTTGGTGAAGACCCTAGGGGCCGATGAAAGCCCAAATGGAAGGACTAGAAAAGCTTGTTCTGTTAAAAGAAATCAAGAAACTGTCAGTGATGGAGCCAGATAGGGATATGGATGTATGCCTCCTTGAGGTCTATAGAAGAGGTCGCCCTCCCAAATGCTCTCTAGAATTGAATGCAAGGTCTGCATCTTGAAATGCCTATATGGAATGCACCTGTTCAAAAACTTGAGGTCAAGAATGGCTCACACCCCCACCCGAGGCCTTCGGGATCATGAAAAGCCGAGACTAGAAACCTAGTCCTCATTAATCCACTGGAACCGACTGTACGGCTCTTATGTCCCCAAGGAGTTGGATGGCCAATTCCATAAGGACCCATTTAAAACTGTCCTGAGATATTGGACAGCAAAAAAAAATCTTGGGGCTGGGGAGAGGAACTTAAGCCGGAGACCGAACCTCACCATCCTGAGCACCCAGGCGTCCGATGTTGACTCCTCCCATCTACAGGTGAAGAATGCCAACGACCTCCTATTGGGGGAGAAAGGGTATTCACTTTGAGCATCAGAATGAATGACCTTTTCCTCCTCGAAACGGCCGTTTAGTGGTAGTCTGCTGTTGCCTGCTTGCAGCCTCTGATCATTGCTCCTGGTGAGGAGGGAACGCTCTCTGGCCCAGAAAGAAACGAGTGTTGGATTTGGATCAGAAGGAAGAGGGTCGGTAGTACGGTACGAGATGATACTCTGACTTCTTCCCCACCGAGGAGAGGACTTGTCCCTGGTTTCAACCAAGTACGGCTCCAGGGAGGTGCCGAACAGCTGTTCTCCAGTGCACGGGCCCGACGCCAACTTCCATTTTCGGCAGGAATCAAACTGTCAATTTCACAGCCAGAGGAGCCTCCTAGCCACCACCAAGGCCATGGCCCTTGAGGCAAACTTAGCTGAATTCAGTGTAGCTGTAAATTCTGCCGCTGCAATGATCTTATTTAGATCTTGATGTGATCTAAAATTGGTGGTAGGAAGCCTATCCTGCAGCTGGTGCAGCCAGCGCAGTGATGCTTTTGTAAAAAACAAAGCTACTGTCGAGGCTTGGACAGCCCAAGCCGCAGCCTGGTGGGTGCTCTTGAGGGTTTGTTCAGACCTCTTGTCCTCCACTTTGAGCACATCCTCTGGCTCAGTAGGGGTGCCAGATGTAGAGAATGAGGCTACCACTGGAGCATCTACAGAAGGCACTAGGAGGGTGTTGGCCAAAGAAGGGCCCACATTGTAAAACCGCCTGTTGTGTGACAAAGGCCGAGGCCCTGCTCCAAGGGAGGCACACTGCTCTTTCACTAAATCAAGGAATAACAGAGGAAGTACATCTGTGTGGACCACCAGCTTGGAGAAAGGGGAGTCCCTGTGGCTAGAAGAAGCCACTTGGGGTTCTGGAGCCACTTCCTCAGGACTTAATTGGGCGGTGACTAAGGCCTTATGTAGAAGCAGTTTAACATGGAAGATTTCAAAATCGCAGCTGTGGGGGGTTGATTGGATCTAAGACCCTCCTCCTCTGATAAATTAGGATCCCTGATTTCACCTTCCTCTTCCTCTGATACAGAGGAGTGACTGTGCTCTGAAGGGTTAGTATAATCCCTCTCCTCATCCTTGCCCCAATCAGATTGGGTAGATGGGCATCTGTTGCTGTCTGGGAAAACCCCTCTGAGACCCTTTGGGAGTAAGCAGGGAACAAGGACTGCTCCCCCAAGGGGCGGAGTAGTTGCTGAAACCCCTCAGCTAGGCCCTGCCTGATGGCTACTGATACCATATCCCTAATCTCATCAGGTCTGCTACCCATGGGAGGGTCCACTGATGCAGGCCTGCAGCAGTGAGAGTGTAGGTTGCCTCAGGCAATCATCTGACCTAGGGGGTGAGAGGAACCTAGACTCCAGGCAGTCTGTCTGAAGTTGGGCCCAGACCTGCTTAAATCCTGGAGCAAAAACTCTTCTTCTACCCTCTCTGGAGACCAAGTTAGAAGATGGCTGGCATAGCTAGTTTCAGCCTCCTCCGCCCTGGCTGTAACCTCTGGGCAAAACTGCACTTCCCCTGGTTGAGAAGTTTGTTGGATCCAGCTTCTCACCTGTTCCGGGGTCTTAGCAAACTTTTTCTCCAAAGTAGCAACCCTTCTTTTCTCAGCCCTGAGCTCAGATTTAGATGTCTTTTGGGGGGCCAAGGCCTTGTCCCTGAATGGCCTCTTTGTCTTCTTCTCTTCCTCATTGGGGCCTGAGAACCCTGGGCTTCTTCTAGGCCAATAAGATCCGAATGGGCTATTTTACTCTCTATTGTTGCCAACAGGACAAGAAATGCTGAGAGCTCCCCCTGTGAGTGTGCCGCCTGTTGCATGGGCCAGGTGAGCAGATTCAGCTGTGAGGCCCTGGTAATGGCCGTTCCTCGAAACATGGCTGACCACCACTCAAGATGGTCGACTGCCACGTGCACTGGCCCTGGAATGGCCTCGTCGTCTCACTCACTCCTTAGGCTCTCTCCAGGCCTCGAGCGATCAAATGGCAATCTGGAGAACAGCTGAGAGGCGGCGATAACAGAGCTTCAAAAATCAGCAGTGGAGCAGCCCAAAATTCAGCTGTGGAGCGGCCACCTTGAAACACTTGGGAAACTGCATGGGAGGCTCTGTAAGTGCTCCCTGTAACTGCAACTTCCCCAAGGCAGCGCCGAAGGATCTGCTCTCCTCGTGGCACAGCTCAACTGGAGCCCCAGGAGTTGTGTTGAAGCTGTTTTCTTGCTTCTTCTGTTGGTTTGCTGGTTTTTTAGCTTTTTTTACTTCTTCCAGAGACATAAGCTCATAGACAAGAAGCTGAGTCAAAAGCTGGGGAGCCAGCTATGGGCTGGCTTTTTATACAGTGGCAGACTCAGCTCTATGATGTCAGAGGGAGGAGTCATACCCATTCCTGGACTCTTGCCGCAGCGTGGATGAGAAAAATACATATACACAAAATATAAATTATTGATTGCACTTCAAATTCTTTTCACTTCAAATTCTTTGCATTGCCTCACAGAAATATAACTCCTTTCTTTAGGCTAGATCACAGAACTGTTGAATGTTTATATGAAAAATGCTAAAAGACATTTGTACAATTGTTTATCTAAAGGTTATCTAAGTTTACTTGACAAATACATTATGCCATCTTTTCAATAGTAAATAGCACTTTATTTTTTACTTCATTTCTCTCTCTCATGGGCACAATGAAAACCACATCCTTCCTCCTCCTTCATCAAATCACCATGTTTGAAGGAACTTTGGAAAAAATTTAGCCAAGTTCAAGAATCCACTATGAGCAATACCTAGAATTTCTGCATAATGATGTCTTCGTTATTTGGATCTCAAAATCCAAACAACTACCACATAGAACCCACATAATTCCAGTTCTTCACATCAATGATACCTCTGCTTTGTCTACTATAATGTTTGCCTGTCCAAAACAATAATATAATTAAAGAGTGTAGCTTCCAGCCACAAAAACTTCACTTGTCCCTGATATATAGAAGTGATACAATTTTATCATTTTGACTTTCATATGTACAGTATGAAAAGAAAAGACTTACCATTACTTAAAGTTGTAAAATCTAAAAAATGGTATTCATAGAAAACATCAGTTTTTGTTTCAACCTGGGGCCTCTTCAGAGTGGAATAAATGTTTCCAGGCCGTTTGTCACCATGTTTTTCCAATTTATTTAGTCTGCAACCCATTGTAAAAGCTGATGACAAGAGAGGGAGAAGAAAAACAGGGATGAACTGTTTAAATAACTTCATTATCACAAAGTTTAGTTATTTTATTAAAAATTATTAAACTTTTAATTGACTGTTCAGCAGTTTAAATAAATATTTAAATTACATTCAATCCTATACATCAACTGCACATTTAGGTTATGAATTAATCTTTCTTTAAGCAATATATTCCTCAAGCAGCAAGAAGAATGAGTGCATTAACCAAATAGGCTAACTGTACACATCCAGCCATTTTTTACCTCCTAGGACTATCTTTGTCCCAGAGTATCTTTCCTATTGAAAGGGATTCCTCATGCAATTTAAAACCTTGGTTTTATAAGCTTTTTAGACATGCAAGGAGTCTCCAATCTTTCATAAGGAGAAAGGCTCCCCACTACAGAAGTAGTGCAATAAATGGCAAATAATATAACTAATGAAGGAATACAACAGAACGGACACTACCAGTAATATCTAACTTTGCATGATCACAATATGGGAACTCTACATTTTAATTATTTGTAAAGCTATGATTCCCAGATTTCATTGGAAGTCCACTATATAGTTTATTTTCTTATATGGTGTATTTTTGTTCTTACGCAGCCTGAAGAGCAATTTTTTAAAGGAACACATCATCAATCTGGGAGTTATCCTTTCGCTTTCCAGCATTGCCCCTCCAAACTGTCCTCAGAAGAAGTCTGACCACAGTGGAAGCTATATAAAAGCCACACACAGGCAGAGAATAGCCAAATAGCCAATACAAGGAGGGGAATGGGAAATATATATTTACTAAAAAATGATTATTTTTTTAAAAAAATCTCCAGCTCCTTAAAGTCACTTAGAGTGTACTTGAAAAGAGCTCAAAGAGAACTAAAAATACTTTTAGTCAATTTTTATTATTCAAAAGACAAAATGAGAAAAAGCTCAAGGGTTACCCAAACTATTTCTGGATAATTAAATTAGTAATCAGACTCAAACTGTGTATGAAATGAAAAATGAACTGAAAACAAGATTATATGAAACATGATAAGCAGGAAAGTCACAATCTATAAGAAATATTTATACTGTGCATATTACTGTATAAGATAATAGAAGAAAAATTCATTTTTCTTTTATTTAAGCGATCAAATTATTTAAGTGATCCAATTATCCTGTGAATACAATAATCTTGAAAGTCTTAAATCATTCAAAATGCTCAGCCATCTGAATATGAATTGAAAATCTATACTAGACTGCATACAGTATAGTAATTATTAACAGAATGTATATATTCTTGTATACCGCACTAATATTGAAGAAAAATATAACATCAAGGTTTAAAATTAAATAGTTCCTAATGTTTGCTAAGTGATAAAAAAGGTAGCATCAAAAGCAGAATATTCTGCCACATCTCATACAGCACATCCTACTGAAAGTTAAATATAAGACTATTCATTTCAGACATCAGCCAGCTGTGAAACTCTCAATTTATCTTTTGTAAGATGCAGCAGAAACTACTAAATTGTTTTGCAAATAAAGGAAAATACTTTCAATAAGAATTGGGGAATAATCAATAGCAATAGCAAACCTATGTGCTAAAACATGAAGCATTATCAAGAAGCAAAAAGTAACTGGATAGGCATTCTTTCATGGGAAAAATGAAGAGAAATGGCTAACAGATATAAGTATAGGCAACAATGAACTAGAGGGGTCAACAATATTATTCAATATAAACAGTTTCCCAGGACATTGAATGTTATATTCTGGTAGCTATAATCAATCCATATATTATGCACAGGATTGTAGTTTAGCTAATAATTTGTCAGCTGAAGGAACTCTTTTAACTATTTCTTATTTCTCCCTTTGTTATTGTCCCCCAATTCTTAATGAAACATTTTACTAACAGGGTAATGCTACTAGCAAATTTCATTACCAGTCAGTAAAAAAAGTGACAAAAGAGGCCATTGCCTCACAATATGTGAATTACATTGATGATAAAAAGAAGCAGAGATGCAAGCGACAGTAATATTAAGATATGAGAAATAATAAGAGAAAACAGACAGAAATCTATCTTTCAACAAACAGGGAAAGAACATGTTGTATGTCTGCTTAGCCTGTATCACTAAGCCAAGGATACTATGATTGCTTGCTTTATTTCTCTAATAAAACTATTTCTTTTAAATATATATTTTAGTATAGAATACTTTAATTGGCCAAGTGTGATTAGACACATAAGGAATTTATTTCCGGTGCAAAAGCTCTCAATATACATGAAAAGCAACAGAGTAATAATAATCATATGATACCAATAAGATGGGGTAGTAGATGAGAAAGATAAAAGTAATACTACAGCAATACAACATGAGTAATTATACTTAGACATAGAACATGAGGATTAGGTGTTCAGCAGAGTGATAACACAAAGGGAAAAATGCCTTTAGGTCTAGTTGTCTTGGCATTTAATGCCCCAAAGAATCATCCTGAGGGGGAAAGTTGAAACAGATTATGTCCAGGATATACAGTAGATATGAGAGATCTCTAAAAGGTTTAAGAAGTTGTGTTGTTTATCCAAAAACATCAAGAGATCCAGTATGGTGTAAATTGTTCAAAAGTTGGTTTAGCCCTAGCAAGACTTAGGTTCAAGCCTGTCATCTACTGTGGAGCCTCACTGATTTTGGAAGATTCTTTCTTAGTACAATCCATTGCACATCATTGTGTAGCATGTATAAGAGTGAAGGGAGATCCCCATGTAAGCAATTTGAACAGGATATCAATCTACTAAATAAAAAAACAAGGGAACAGCTGTTTTTACATCCTATGCCACTGCGGTGGCGCAGTGGTTAGAGTGCAGTAATGCAGGCTACTTCTGCTGACCACCAGCTGACTGCAATGTGGCAATTCGAATCTCACCAGGCTCAAGGTTGACTCAGCCTTCCATTCTTCCGAGGACAGTAAAATGAGGACCCAGATTGTTGGATGCAATAGGCCCGTGATGGCAAACCTATGGTACATGTGCCATAGCTGCTACGAAGAGCCATTTATGCGGGCACATAAGCCCCAGCCAAACTTACCTGCACTGTGCATGAGCACACCCTCCAGTTGATCTTTGGCCCATTTGAGGCCATTTTCGCCCTCCCGGAGGCTCGAGGAAAGCCTCTGCAGCCTCAGGAGGCTGAAAACAGGCCTGTTTCAGCACTTACGGTTTTTCTGGAAGGCCCATTTTCAGCTTCCCATGGCTGCAGAGGCTTCCCTCGAACCTCTGGGAGGGCAAAAATTATCTCCCGCAGGCTCCAGAGGCTGAAAACAGGCACTTTTGGTATTTTTGGAACGCCTGTTTTTTGGTCTCCCAAGGCTGCAGAGGCTTCCCTCAAGCCTCCAGGAGGAAAAAAACGACCTCAAAAAGGCTGAAAATCAGCTGGGAGGCAGTGCATGCGCAGTGCAGGTAAGGGGACGGAGGTGTTGTGCGTACATTCACAGGGGGCAGGGCGCATTGCATTGTGGGTGCCAGCACACACGCATGCACACTTTCTGTATACCACAACAAAATTTCACCATCACTGCAATAGGCTGACTCTGTAAAATGCTTAGAGAAAGCTGTAAAGCACTGTGAAGCAGTATATAAGTCTTATTGCTATCAGTTTGTACTTAAAATGTACACTGCATATATGACACAAAGGTTGGTAAACTCCTATGGTAAAATTATCAGGATCTGGTAGGCAATTGTGTCTTTCATTTTGCTCTATTTTTTTTATTTGTTTATACAGATCTTTCCCCTCCCACCCTACCCTGATTCTATGAAACTCTGGAAGAACTCTGAGAAATGAAGGTTACAATGACTGACAGTAGTTTAAAAAAAAAGCAGCAAGTGAGATTTGGTACAAATAAACAACAGATACCCTATTCTGAGGATAATAAAAGTAAAAAGGCATAATTACTTTTCTGCCCTTTCTACATCTGCACTCTTGAAAGTATCCTTTTGGAGAAGGGTGAGCTGAAGAGCCAGGCAGTGTAAACTATGATTATCTGGCTAAGTACTTTATGAATAAAATTATTCACATTTACTCTCTTGAAAACTATACAACTCTATTAAGGTGATAAAGGTGGTTCCCTGGTATTATCTGGGAGACTTCTAAAGTGGGGTACAGTACTCCAGGAAAGTAGTTATAATCCTCTGGCTCTACCACTTGTAAACAGAAACCATACTCTGCCTGGCTAATAAAAACAACCAAAGAGGGGATTAGATTCTAAATCAACACTATAAAAAATGTCTTTTTGAGAGACAAGGAGATATACCAAGCACTAGTTCCTGTACTTCTTAGAAGCAGGTTTGGACAACTAGATTAATATCTACTATCAAAATTAAATCTTTCCTTGTGGAGAAAGGTTATGGGGAAAATGATGACCTACAGTAGTAGAAGTTTAGAAGAGTGCCAGAAACTTCATGAGAAATAGATTATCTTGTTTCTTAGCTATTTTGATTCAATCCTACACATGGGACAAAACCTGTATTAATCACTCTCACAGATCATGGTCTATAGCAACACTTAGATAAACATGGCACAACAATCCTTGCTTTCCTAGATTTCTCAGCAGCCTTTAAGAATGTTGACTATAGCATTCTACTACACCGGGTACTGGCAACCCATAGGTCTAGAGCCGCATGCAGCTCTTTGGGTCCTCTGCTGCGGCTCCCTCTCAGCTGAACCCACTACTGGCTGGCCCCACCCCTCACCCTTACCCTCTCCTCCCAGTCACTCGTCACCTAAAAAGGTAAGGGCAACAGCAGCAGATATAGGCTTCCAGAGCGGCAGTGAGTGTCCTTCTACTTGCCTCTTCTTCCCACCCTTGTTGGTGCTGTGCACACCTCGGCTGCTCAGGGAAACACGTGACTTTGTCTCTGCCCTGAAACAATGGCCTGACCTGGCTGCGACTGATGCCACTGCTCTCGCCGCCTCCATGGCCTGCTCGCTGCTCTTGCAGCACCTTGCACAGTACATTTAATTTAGCATGCTTCACAATGGGGGAGATAGAGTCCCCTCATCCTCCTGGAACCCATTACGACACGGAGTATCAGCTGCAGCTGGACCAACCAGTGTCTTTGGGCAGAGAAAAAGTTGTGCATCTCTCCAAGCGACCGAGATACACACAGCATCAACAAGGGCTGGAAGAAGAGGTAAGTAGAGGGATGCTTGGCTCCCGCTCTGGAATATGGAGTGAGCCTCCATCTGCTGCCCTCACCCTTACCTTCTTAGGTGAGGAGTGACTGGGAGGAGAAGGCAAGGGTGAGGGGTGGGGCCAACTGGTTGGATTCAGGTAAGGGGTGGGGCCAACTGGTGCTGGGTTCAGCTGACAGAAAGCCACAGCAGGACGACAAAAGAGCTTCATTTATCTGGGAACCTGAAATGACTCTTGATTTAAATTGTATGGTAAAAAGCACCCAAAGAAGAACAATATCAGCAAAAAAAAACCCTCACCTGTTTTTGGAAATGGTTCAAGAGGGAAGACACAGACACAGGGGGGTGGGGAGAGAGAGAGAGAGAAGAGAAAAATGAGAAAAATGAGAGAGAGAAATGAAAGAGAGATAGAAAGAGAGAGAAAGATGAGAGAGAGGGAAAAAGAGATGGGAGAGGGAGAGAGATACCTGTTTCCCAGAGAAAAGAAAACACTGGGAGCTACAAAACCTGGGTAGGCATGGCTGGGAGGGGGGGGGTCTTCTGACTGGGTGGGAGTAAGTAATATTGGCCATGCCCATCAGGTTTTGTGGCTTTTCTGTGGGAAATGGGTCCAAATGACTCTTAGTGTTTAACATTGCACACCCCTGTACTATACCAAAGGTTGAGAGTTGGGGAAATAATATTACAATCGTTTTATTATCACCTGAATGGTGACAGGTGTAACAGTAGTTGTGGGAGGGGGGAGGTGAACAACTTACAATCATAATTGAGATCAGAATTTTGGTTATAAATTATGGATATTAATGAAGCACCCAAGTAACTGGACCCAATTTTTCACCAGGTTTTTACAGCAGTTAAGTGAATTATATGGTCATTTAGGAAATCCATTGTTCTAAATGAGTGTTTTTTGCTAAAAATCCTATATCACATCACTTCAGGATGCTGCATTAGGTTGTAAATGCAAGCTAATTGTCAAGCATCCAAAATATGATCTGTAATCGGACTACGTGTATTGTGCAATGTTATACAACACCTGGAAGTGCTTTACAGACCATAAATACTCTTTTCAAGGCCATTTTAACTTTGAACAGTTTTAAACAATTATTCATAAATCAGGATTATCTGTTCAGAAAGCTATCACGGTTCAGTCCGCTATCCTATTCAAATCTGTATGGGACCACTGCAGGACATCTATCAGTTCAGAGTGAGGTATCATTAATTTGCAGATACTTATACAATTCTACCTGGAGCCCACTGAAAAAAACGTGATAAAAATTAAGATCCTGCATCTGGAGGCTGTAAGGGTGTGAGTAGGAAAAAACATGCTGATACTCAATCCAAATCAGATAAAGTGCACTCATCTAAACTGTTTTTAATTCTATTATCTTTAACTTTTTATAGGATTGTTTTTACATAGAAAGAGCAATCTTCATTTGAGGATCCTCAAGGAACAACAATGGAGATTGTGGTTAGTGAAGCTTTTGCATAGCTTTAGCTACTATGCCAATTAAGGCCTTACTTGGAAGAAGATGCAACAAAGATATTGTTCATGCCCTTCTAATCTCTAATTTATTTTACATGGGATAGTCTCTGAAAATCATCTGGAAATTTCAGCAAGTTCAGAATGGAGTGCCATGCATATGATCAATTATACTACCAGATTACACTTCTATTCCAGGAGTTGCACTGATGACCAATAGGTTTCTAAGTGCAATTCAAGGTGTTGGTTGTATCTGCAAAGCCCTATATGGCTCAGAGTCTGTATATCTTAGGGACTACCTTTTCCCAATAATTTCTATCTATCCTAACCAAACTATGGAATGCCTTTTAAAAATCTGCATTTACCCGGAACTATGATGAAAACTGACAAGAAAATATTTCTTGGTCAGAGTTAAGAACTGTGGAATCTGAATCTTGCATTCTGATGATGTTACCTAGTTGGGTAATGAAACATCTAGAAAAAAATAACCAAATAACCAAACTCAAAAAAGCACTAAGTATCCCTCTATAATGAATAAAGGCATTCTCCTCACAGTGGGTGTTTTCTGTAACAACTATCTTTGGAGAAGCTTGCAGTCTGACTAAGGTTGCTCTATTGGGGATGTCTCCTCTAGAACGTATTTAGGAATCGATATATATATAAAAGCAAAATACCACTCACGCAGCATCACGAAATCTCCAGAACCCTAAAGCCTACAAACTTGACATTTGGCGTATGTTCCTCTTGGCTTCTAGGTGCTCACTAAGAAAGGATTTTTCGAAATGACCATCAGGTCATTAGTATTTCTTAATACAGTAATTAATACACTCTGATGCTGCAGAGTTCTACTCCCTCTCCCCACCTGAAAAGAATTCTGTTCCAACTGCCAGTTGACTCACATTTCATTACCTTGCATTCCGTTACCTTAGTAACTCCACAGCCATTTGCACCATTCAGATCAGGGGTCACCAACCTTTTGGACCTCAGGGACCACCAAATTCATAATTTTAGATTCCAGGGACCACTAACTGGTTCTGTGGGTGTGGCCTAATTTGTGGGTGTGGCTTGGTGGTCATGTGACTGGCTGGGCATGGCTTGTATGTAAATATTATAAATATTTATACAAATATTGAATTTTGTATAAAAAAAGAGCAACTTTTACCCAAAATCAGGCAAAGCAGGCAGGCAGATTGAGTTGCTCACAGAATCACAGATTCATTCAGAAATCTATCTATCTGCCATCGGCTATCTCAGTCTGTCACATAAAATTTGCTTGCAAGCAAACTCACAAAATTAACTCATATCACACCATGTATGTAAATATTGAACTTTTTTTATAAAAAAGAGCAACTGTTACCCAAAATCAGACAAAGCAGGCAGAATGAGTTGCTCACAGAATCATTCAGTGATCTATCTATCTGCAATCGGCTAGCTCAGTCTCTCAAATTTGCTTGCTGTGAGTCTGCACTGAATTTGCTTGCAAGCAAACCTTCAGTCCTAAGGGAGGTTCGGCTGTACGCTTAAAAGCAGAGCCGAAGATCTAAAGACTAGCTAGAAAGCAAGAAATCCAAACATTTTCTGCTTCCCAGATAATCTAAATCTCTGAGCACCGCAGAACAGATGATGGTCGGAAAAAGGAAAAATAGCAATTTTGAAGGCAAGTTTATCAGGTAAGGAGTGAGTGGACAGGGAGGGTTCCCGCGGGCTATGTGGGCGACGCAGCTTGTGTTTCTGCACAGCCTGGATTAATTGCCTTGGTGGGGTGCTCTGGGGGTGAGATTTCTCTGTGGCCCACCAAAATTTTCCCACGGCCCACTTGTTGGCGACCACTGATTCAGATGACCTGAGGACACAGACAAACTACGACTCTTTAAAAGGATGCAAACTACACTTCCAAACAAGAAGCTACTTGGCATCAAAAGTTGTAATATTTTTATTACCCACCATGCGGTCAGAGCTGAAGAAGCTCTTTGGATGAGAAGCAAAACATTGTCAAAGAAAAACCAGAAAGTCCAGTTGTCTCCTGAAAAAAAAAGCACCTTTGGGACAACAGTTGAAGGATTGTATTTTACAACACTTTTGCTGAAAAAATAGATAGATAGATAGATGATAGATAGATAGATAGATAGATAGATAGATAGATAGATAGATATGATAAAGTCAGAAATATTTCACAAGACCTAGAAAAACTAGAACTATGCCGCCTTCAGTCCAATCTTAGTATATAAAATTATATATTGCAATGTCCTACCTGTCAATGAATACTTCAGTTTCAACCATAACAATACAAGATACACAATAGATACAAACTCAAGGTAAACCGTACCAAACTTGACTGCAGGAAATACGACTTCAGCAACAGAGTGGTCAATGTCTGGAACACTCTACCTGACTCTGTGGTTTCTTCCCCAAACCCCAAAAACTTTAACCTTAGACTGCCTAATATTGACCTCACCCCTTTCCTGAGGTCTGTAGGGGGCATGGATAAGTGCACCAACATGCCTAACATCCCTGCCCTATTGTTTCTTTTTATTTTTCTTATATGTATCCATTTCATGTATTCATAACTATGTTATACTTATATCTGTTATCTTATAATCGCTTGACAAATAAAAAAAAAGATGATGGATAGATGGAAAGGAATGGAAAGGGGAGAGGAGAGGAGAGGAGAGGAAAAGAAGCAAACCAAAGGAAACCCTTATGTGTTTCAATTACTGACCACTACTGAGACAACGGATTGTGAACCAAATTTCTCCTGCATAGCCCGATCACATAGATTTGTCGCGAAGCATGTGTATCCAGCTAGTTAATTATAATCAATGGCATCATAAATTTAACATATTGGCTTTAGCATTAATTTAACCCCAAATTGAGTAGATTAGTATTTTAATTATTATATTGACTCATATTGTGCTTTGCATGAAAGTTCGGTAAGCTGGCGACAGTCCTTATGACTTCGGGCAGCAAACAAATCCCTTAAACAATATTTACAATACAGCAACCTCTGACTAATCTAACAATATCACACATGAATTCAAAGGGAAGGCCATCCAAATTCCATTTTGCAGATGTTGGTATCATGCTAAGAGCATCATTAATAGGACACCTTCTGGTTATGAAAAATATCTCATTACTGTTGTGTAAAAAATACTACAATTCCCATTTTTCAGTAAGTTCGTGTGCAGCTAAAATAACTTTTTCACACACTTCATCAGGCTCCAGATTTACAGAAATAGTCACTGCTGCTCCACAGATATTTAACCTCTTAACAAAGTAACAGAGTAAAAATGCAATCCAGGCATATTAGGGTCTTAAAATAGAATGAGATTTGAGGGAGGAAAAAGAACTCTATTATATACTGACATCATATCTATGGAACTTATCATAACTGATTATCTAGTTGTTTTAATTATGTATTAGACTTGCAGTTATCTGAAAATCAAGCCACAGAAAATGAAATAATACACTGAAGAATTTTCAAACAAACAAAAAACCCAACTGGGATTTCAAACAAAATGCAGCAGGCTACACTTTCCTCCTAACTCTATAATGCTCCTATTCACAATTTCAAGTTGCCAATCACACCCATCAAAAATCTTAGACCCAATTTAAAAAATTTTATTCCCAGCTGCAACACTATATATTCAGCCTCTATTGGTTATTTGGGAGTGAGGAAAAAATGTTTATATGTATTTTATTTTGTACTACTGAATCTGATAAGGATCTGGCAAGAATACTTTTTCTTGTTTCTTATTTGTCTGCATTTTTGCTCTCATTCACCACTTTCAGTGATATAGGTAATGGTTTTAGTCCATAAATAAACTCTGCTTCAGTTCTACTTAAGCAGATTTTCCAAAATAGCTTAATCCTGATTTAAGCCAGTTATCTACCAAGGCGAATGATTTTCAGGAGAAATCATGAGTTAGATCATTTACAGCAAATCTCTGGAGTACAGAAGGGTTTTTTTTTTCTCTCGTAACAGTCATGTGGCAGGGATTTTCAGGGAATTTCCATTGCAGAAGCAATGATTATCCCATTCTGTACCACTAAATAGTTTTCCTAGGAGTAACATCAAACTGAAGGGAAAGGAATTCATTCATTCCACTGAATTTTTTTTTTCTGAATTGATAAATAGGCAGAAAATTTTCAGGGCAATCGTAACTGGAAAGAAAAGTTTCTCCCTCCCTATTCAATATTTCTTGACACTCAAATATCCTGCCTTACATGACTATTAAGCGTTTGGGGGGGGGAATCATTTGTACTATACAGGAAGTGGTGCTAGAGTACTTGGTCCGTGGTTTAAGGTACTATTCACATTCTGCTCTTTTTAAAGGTGTTTTGCAGGAACCCCAGACAAAAAATATTGTATTTGTGGAGAAGGGTGTCACACATGGTCATTTTCCACTAGTGATTTTTAGTGTTCTCAACAGTTATCCAACCTTCATTTGTACTATTAGAACAGTATAGTGAGTATAATTGCAACAATAGTTGAGTGACACTACAAGATACTAAACTACTAGTGAGGAAATGCTCCATGTCATTAATGGCAAACATTTTTCAGTTCCCATGCCAAAAATTGTGCTCTCACTCATGCTTGCTCACATGCCAGTGCCCAGAAGGCAATGCATGCTGGGATCCCCCACACCCCCTGTGCATGCATGCGAGACCCCCTGCATGCATCTCCGTACATCCCCGTCCCCCACTCATGTGCACCAGAAACCTGACAATCAGCTGTCGGGCGGTGGTGCACGTGCGCATGCATAATGGGGCTCTTCCAGTCACCTTTCACGTGCCGGCAGAAGTGGCTCTGCATGCCACTTCTGGCACGCGTGCCATACGTTCACCATCATCTCTAAGTGTTAATGCTTTGTTCTGTTTTGTTTTAAAGCATATAGTTGTACAATATGACATCATAGCATATTGCACTGTATAATTGTACAAGTAACCTACTGATAGTCATATTTAAAATTAATACACAGCAAATTTATAAATATTCTGACAAGGCTTGAATTGAAGTCTTAAGATTTTGTGAAGAAAAAGTGGTAAGTCTACTGAATTTGGAAATACACCACATATATACAGTAAACCACAGAGATATTGGCAGTTAGTTTTATCAATCCAAGAAAATAAAGTTGGGATGTGGGGGTGGAAAGATATAAAGAATAGCGCCAAAGAATGTTATCAAAATTTCTATGAAATTTAAAATGACCAGGATCTTGAGGCACTTTAAAGGCCAATACACCCATTTATTGTATAAATATTCTATTATCAAGCTACATGAACTATGCAGATATTGGAATGAATATATATATATATGAATGCATTTTCATTTATTTCAGTGAGTGCTGGACCAAACCATAATCCCCAAACTGCCCGGCAGATGGGAATTATGGGAACCAAGGTTCTTAACATCTGGACCGCACCAAACTAAAGAAAACTAATACTATAATTTAATACATATAACATCCATCATATTCTGAAGATTCAGAATGCTTCATAAAGCCCACCTTAATACTGACATTCTTACAAAAACTTTAGTAAGTTATTGTTCTTGTTGCTATCTGTTTCAATACAGGAATACTAAGGGATACAATTGTAAATGGCAATGTGACATAACTGCATTGCTTAATGACAATCCCAGCAGTTGATTGCTGTCTGAACCCCAATATGTGAGATTATTAAGCAGGAAGCAGTGGGAGCCTCAGCTAGGAAGTGTAGGAGTGCCATGTGGTGGTGGTAATTATGGTCAGATAGGTGAAAGTGAATACAAGTGTGCTGGGGGGGGGCACTGTGATACCACATGAGTGCAGGAAAATAATGGGGCAGAGGGTGGAGTGCAAGCTGGGGGGACTTATTGGAGCAACTTGCAACCTTCCTTGCCAAGTCTCCATTGACTTTGCTTCTGAGAAGCTGTCATATAATGTTTCAAATGGTGATCATGTGATTGCAGCTCACTGCAATGTTGTAATTGCGAACATCCAAGTGCCCAGATCATGATCACATTACCATGGAGGTGTTGTAATGGATGAAACTTTGAGGACTGGTCATAGGCCTATTTTTTTCAGTCCTGCTATACCTTTGAACAGTCACTGAAAGAAGGGGCATAAACTGAGGACTACCAATATGCAGCTGATGTAGCATAGGATCAAATCCCTTTGGCACATGATAGCTATCCCTGCAGCAAATATTTTCCTCTTATAGTTGACATAAAATCTGGTCAATCTATGCCCCTACAACGTATGCTTAAATGCATAAAATGGACCTAGCAACATCTTGGATTTGGGGCTACCATGAAAATATATTTGCCTTGGTAATCCCCATCGAGGATCTCTTATCAATAGTTCAATAGGGCTTGATAAATGTAGATGTTCTCAGGGGGTGAGCCAGACAATTAAGCCAAACAATTTTGGCTTTAGGGTGCTTTGAACTGGTACTGGAAACAAAATCATACTATAAAATAAAAATATGCCATATTCCCAAAATTTTATGTTTAGCAGCATTCTTATGGCTATGTCTTGCATCAACTGAAGTTTCCAATCTTGTATAAAATGCAAACCCACAAAGACTACATTATAGTATCCAAACTAATTTTAAATAAATTGTTTCATTGCAGTGAAGTTTATTTATTCAAACAGTGTCAAACTGGTAAAAATATACTGACAAATACTTTACCAGCATCCACAAATGAATTCAGCATCCACAAGGAATTCCACATCTTCAGACCTGTAAATCTAAAACAGATTATTATCTGTGCAGAGAAATCAGCAGAAAAACTGATTTACAAATCCACATAATCTCTTCTTTTTCAGAAGTATGATTTTTGCTTCTTTGCTCACCTATCCTAAAGTTATCTCCATTTATAAATTCCATTTACTGGATTAGATTAGGAAAACACAAACTGCGAAGTTGTGATGGCACTGTGATCTTAAATCCTTAATCCAACTTTTCAGATCACTTAGTTAAGGATCACTTCTTAAGGCCATTCTAGCTACCAGATATATTCTTACTAAGATAAGTAAATAGAACCAATCGTATAAACCCAATTGCTATTTCCTCAAGTGTCAACTGCTGTTAGCTTATGATGGGAGCCTTCTTTATCAAGCAAAATGATTACAATACTTACAACCGCACATCCACTGCATTCTGAAAGTCCTTTAAAAAGTTCTCCCCCAAAGCCAATTTAGCTTTTTGAATATAGCATATGCACTGCTATACCTCAATCCACTGTTGTGACCTGAATTCATCATTCATATGATAAAAACCACAACATCCTTTAGTTTTAAGTAGTTTGTGTCTCTGCACTAACAGTCTTTTTACCATGTGTCACTCAAAAAAGTATAGGACATCTTAGAAGAGAAGCCAGCTTTAACACTTTGAAAGTCCAGTGCTAGACTAGATAGATGGGTTTGACATAACAGCATTTTCATATATTCTTATGTTAAAGCATTGACATGTTCACCTCTGATATTGTGCTAATCTCACTGAGATTATAGAAAATGTAGCTCAATACTTTAAAAGATACCAAGTTAGAGAATGCCAACATAGTTTACTATGAATGGCTGTTGCGAAAGATATCCAGTTAGTTTTTAAAAACTGACAAGTTTTTTTGGAGCCTGAACTTTTAGTTTTCCTTACTGTAGATAACACTGATATATCTTGTATACTTTGCATTAGGCCCAAATAAGCATCAATGGAAAATTTGCAGAGCTCCTTAAGATTCATAAAAGACTTTACAGAGGTAACATCAAATAATATATGTGTTCAACAAAGTTTCTTCTAGACTTTCCAGCAATGACATCTATCATAAAGGAAGCATCACATCTAGCTGTTGGGGGGAGGAAATTTTCTTGTACTAACAATATACTTTTTTATAGTAATGACATTCTGCTCTAACCATTTCTTGAATAGATTTTTCTTACTCGTTAAAGGATACCCCGGGATACTTACAGCATTGGATATAAAAGTCCTTAATTTTCCTGATAATTCTCTTACTACCTTCCATTATGGGAACTTCAGATGCTACCCTTTTTATATATTTTCAAGAGTAATTCAATACCAGACACTAGCAAAACATACGCACCAATTCTCAACTTTCCTCCTTTAAATTCTTTTAAATAAAGGCCGCGATTCGTTGTCGCATTGTTTCTTTTTCCTCTTTCTTCAATTGCAAAGAATTCAAGAGGCCCGCTTGAGCTTTAACATTCCCGCCCCCCTCCGTTTCCCAAATGGTTCTGCTTCGGATTCAACTAGGAAGAGAGAATCCTCGGAAACTGCAGGAACTCCGAGCTTCGTCAATAACCAACGCTAACCGCAGGTCGCCTATTGCGCAGATTTAAACAAATAATAAATAAAAGCGAGAGGGCGCGGGGAATGAGATTTCACACCTGTGTGGAGAAAAACCTGATACAAAGCACGAGCGCCGCACGCACGGACACTTAGGTGGATGAATACCTATTTTCCATTCCCGCCTAACGGTAAGTTTCACGAGGAGCTGAACGCCAACCCCCAGAAGACCCAGAGCGAAGAAGGCGACACAAATTTCGGAAACGAAATAGCGTCCTTTCCGAATGTGCTTGGCGGATCCTTGCTCCCAGTTGTCTACTTCAGCGGTTATTTTGCTTGCCTTCACAGTCCCACCGCCCCATCTTTACGCACCTGAGGCTCGCCTGTCTTCCGCTTTCTGAATCGACGCTGCTACTCCGCTTCACTTTCCTTAAGAGACTCAGCCGAGCTGCCCACAGCGCCGTCAATATCAATGCTGAAAGTTTGCTCCTCGCCGTTTCGGAAATGAGCAGCAAACTTGGCGCTTCACCGGTTGCCGGAGGAAAAACGCTCTAAGCGGGCTAAAGATGTGGGAGGTGCCTCAACTCGCGGAAAAACTGTGGTGTACAACAACCCACCCAGCTCGAGAACCACGATGCTTCGCCTTCTCTCCAAAAGCCGCTTCCTCGCTGCACGATATAGGGCTAAACTGGGGGAGGAGCCAATAGAGACTACTCGCTGGGGAAAACCATCACCGCCTCTCGCCCCCGAAGAAAGGCTGCTTTTAAAGGCCTGAGCACTCCCTTAGGCGTGCCTAATGATTCCCGCCCTTAACGCTGATTTCTCGAAGGTACTGTCAAGTTAAGGAAACCGGCTCTCCGAGCGAGTCTCCGCAGTCCAACTGCGAAGGCCTTGCGGAATTGCATCGGGTTAATAGCGTCCTTAATAATTTTAATACTTGCTGATCGCAGTGATGGAAACCATAATCCAGTTTATGAAGAGGGTATTCAAGTTGGGCAGGCTTAACTAACCTTTGCAACTGTGTTCAAAATCTGATTTCATATTAAATTTAAATATAACTTGATTTGCTCTAGTAGCAAATCATGGTTGTACTAAAAAAAGGAATTTTGAGCAAGCAAGATTAGAAAGCATTGTCTTAAGAAAAAAAAGTTATGAAGACTAAATAGCTTGGTTGCTTAGAATAATTTTTACTGAACATGACTCACCACTGAATCAAATATCAAATGGACATCATTATGGCACTCAAATCGTTTCTGTTCTGTATAATCTGTATTAAAGATGACAGTCCAGCCATTGTTTCAATACATCTAGCAAAGGAATCCAGAAATTTCCCTAATACCTACTTCCTATACCAGGAATACTACTATATATCCCATAAGACTAAATAAAGACTTTTTTTTTCTATAACAAGTCTCCAGATATTTATATTCCTCCCACTTCACCCCAAATTTAAACATTCTAGTTTCCTGAATCTTTCTTCCTAAGGCTTGAATTCTAATCCCTTTCTTGAACTGCGGTGTTTAGATCTTTGTGAAGTACTGAAAACAAGTCCTAATAAATGTAAATTGCCATGATTTGGGAAAAAATGTTGACAATGATGCAACCTAAATTTTTATTTACTTTATTAATAATATGGCACTCACAACTTTTATTCAGCCTGTGATTGCTGCAATTCTGTGAACACATAATATTGCCATTCTATATTAATTTCAATGTCATTTTTATGCCTTTGTAAATGTGCACTGCAATCATTTGCATTCAAGTATGGGTAGGAATTAAACAGTGGTGCAATCTATTATTTTCCTTTAAAAAGTTTTTAAAAAAGTTTTTATTACAGCTTCTAGTCTTCTTTAAGTATAAAGAAATTCTGGGATGAAATTCAGGAAACATTCAGATATTATGCATTCATAAATTCAATGAAACCAATCTTTCATCACTTATTACTACAAATATGCTCAATATATGACACAGTATATAATCTGCATATATGTTTGATATACTGTATGTTTTATTGTAAAAAATCAGATTAGGGAAAAGGCAATTTCCCTTCAATATTATTATTTTCTAGTAGCCGAATGAAAGATTATACTTTAATACCATAAACAGTGAATTTCATATTTAGATCCTAAGTATTTAGTAGGTAGACTAAGTCTATCCTTAAAATAACCAGTCTTCACATTATTTAATGCTATTTCAGGTATAAGTATAAAGATCAATATTAAGAGGATGTTATGTTAGGCTCTGAATACATTTACTGTGCTTAGGCTAAACTACCCCCATGTAACAATTACAGTAAAATTAGCCTTGCTAACCTTGTCATCATTGCCATAAAAATCAACTAGACAGGGAAGACACTTTAAAAATTTTGCTTGCTGTCACCTCACAAGGGAAAAGAAGTTGCACTGGGGCTTATTGAGGATAATTAATCTCATTTGCAAACCAATAATGCAAATTATGCTGCCACCTAGGACAAAATAGGAGAAATTAAAAACTGCAAAAAATAAAGAACAGCATAAACAGGCTCTTGTCCTCAGTTAGGAAATATTTCTTTAGGTTTTCCAATCATTTTACTTTCTGACTTTTCATTCAGATTTGCCTTTTCTTCTTTCTCCCCTTGAATTTCCCTTTTCAAATTTGCATTTTTCTCTCACACCCTTTTTACTTCATTTTTTCCCTACTTGTCTAGCTATGTGAAAAAACAGCATGAACTCCCAATGGGGGGGGGTATAATTGTATAGATTTTGATAGCAGTGTTAAAGCCTACAGAGAAGAGTGAAAATGCTGCATTTCCAATATATTGCTATAAGAACTCCAGACAGGAGCAATTTCAGATCTAATCTAATGGATACTATACTACCAGTAGTAGTTGCCAGTGACATAGATATAGTAAGGATTCAGACCTTTTATTTAAAATTTCCAGATATCTGTATTTTAAAAAGCCTGAATATTTCTAGTACAGTATTTAAAATCAATCAAATATCTGATAAACCATGTATCATCTGAAAAGGATGGATAGTGAATGAATATGCATTGATCTTTACTATCAACAATATAGGATGCAGTCAGGGGTAGGATGCTTCCGGTTTGGCCCGGTTCTATAGAACCGGTAGCTCTGAAGAGCAGTAGACACCGAACGGGTTCAGTGTTTGCTGCTCTGTTTGGCCCAGCCACCTGCCCAGGCTCCTGGCTGTCCTTTATTTCCTGCTTTTTCAATCTCAGCACACAGCACACTGAGGTTGAAAAAGCAGGAGAGGATTTTCAAACGCTGTGTACCTATGCAGGGCAGCACAGCTGGTTTTTAGGAAATGGTCTACACATGCACCCAAAACGCACTCTCACCAGGGGTGGGATTCTACCTGCTGGAGAACTGGCAAATCGCACCATTGGCTGGCCTGGCCCGCCCACTCACTCCTTACCTGAGTTATCAAACTTGTCTGCTAAGTTGCTATTTTTCCTCCCCCACACCACCCCCACCATCAGCTGTTCTGCTGTGCTGGGAGATTTAGATTAGCTAGAAAGCAGGAAATTGTTGGATTTCTTGCTTTCTAGCTAATCTAAAAGCAGAGCTGAACCTTCCTTAGGACTGAAGCTTCTATTTTTCAGTGCAGACTCAGGCAGATAGATAAACTGCAGATAGATCTGTAAGTGAATCTGTGATTCTGTGAGCAACTCAATCTGCCTGCCTTCTTTGCCTGATTTTGGGTAAAAGTTGTTTTTTTATTTAAAAAAATTCAATATTTTCACAAATATTTATATTTACATAGTCACATGACCACGAAGCCACACCCACAGAACCGATGGTTAAGAAATTTGAATCCCACCCCTAGATGCAGTTACTTATATAGCATAACAGAATTGGGCTAAGAGAAAAAGCTGAAATCTTTTCATAATGATGTTTGGAAAATATTTCAAACTGCACTTTAGATTTTATTGCGCTCTCATTCCAGTGTTTTTCAGTGAAGATAAATTCACTTCCCTACTAGAAGTAAGGAAATGTTTACACTATTTCTTTTTTAGATGGAAGTTTGTTTATTTGGGGGATTTGCATTTTATAAAACACACATCTTGTATTTCCTGGTTGTATTGTATGATAGAGCATAGACTCTCCTCTAAGCATACCTTATATCAGTAAGCTTATTATATAATATAAGGATAAATTTGATATTCTGTATTTGAATATTAGAAGCAACAGTTGTTCAGGTTTTTCTTTTCACTTTGGGCTACATTTTTAGATAATAGAGCATGTGCCTTTACTATTCTGGCATCTTTAGCAAATCAATAATTGTTAGGATCATTTCCTTGTTTTAGAAGTGTTGCTATCCACAGTTGGGGACATACCTAGAATGCAAAATATAAAATTCAATGTACACAATAATGAACTAAATGTACTATTGAACTACTGTAGTTTTAGGAATTTCAGATTATCTTGCATTTATTACAGAATGCAAACATCAGAAATCACAGAGCCAGTATGGACTAGTGGTTAAGACACGAAGCTAGAAATAGGGAGACAGAGTTCAAGCCCGGCCTTAGCAATGAAAGCTAGCTAGGTAAGCTTGGCCAGTCACTCTTATTTCAGCCCAACTGACCTCACAGGGATATTGTAATGGAGAAACTAGAAGAAATATTAGATACGTTCGCCACTTTAAATTCTTTATAAAAATAATGGTGGGATATAAATTAAATATGTAAATTTTTAATGTTTATGGAGCAGATGTAGATCTCATTATTAGTTGATTAATTATCATGACTGCTATTTGTACTTATTTTGTAGAAGTGTTTAATTTTTAAAAAAAATTGTTTTAGAATTTTAGAATTGTAAGCCACCCAGTCACTTGGTTAAGTTGGGCACCTATAGAAATTGAATAAATCAATAAAAAGAAATATACTACTGCTGCATATTACAATAATTCATTAATTTGAATTTCTTTGTATTTTTCAAATATATTTCATTGAAAGTACCAAGAGAAATGGAAGATTAAAATATAAAATTTATAAAATATAAAAGGATCAGTTAGCAATTTTATTTAACTGGAGTCCTTTTATTTTCTTAAAAAATTGAATGACATTGGGAAGGTTTGTTCATTCCCAAAACTGCGGCCATGAGATAAACTATAAAATACCATTTACCTAAAACAAACTTGTTTCTTCCCATCTGCTGACATTTCTCAGAATACTCTTGTCTATTTTTGAGATGAAGAAATTTCCATCATAATCTGGCAAGCAATTATATACCTTTAAAAAAAATACTTATTTAGACCAATATGAGTCCATTTCATTCATTTATTTTTAGAAGGGAAATATTAGAAATTAGTTCTTGTGACCCAGGGAGCTGAATGGGAAGCAAGGATAGTATCTTTGGACTCACTGGTGTCCATAGTAAAAAATATTTACTGTAAGAATATTGCAAGGCACATATGTATCAAGATGTTTGTTTTTTAAAAAAAATCCAACATTATACTAGCCAAGGCTAATTATAACAAAGTAGTTCTAAAACATTTTAGAAGAAAAATTTAAGGCGTGGGAAGGAAGGAAGGAAAGAAGGAAAGGAAGGAAGGAAGGAAGGAAGGAAGGAAGGAAGGAAGGAAGGAAGGAAGGAAGGAAGGAAGGAAAGGTAGGTAGGTCATGGGGAGCAAGCAATTTTAAGCAATAATCTTGTTTTCTTTCATCTCCTTAAACTGACTTACTCAAGTATGGTGTCAAGTGAAATACTGAGTTTATGGAGGTATATGTTTAATGGTATTGAAAACAAACAAACACTTCTTCCATACGGATTCCTTCATGCTATTTTAATTTTTTTCTTATGTATTTTAGTTTAGGAAAGACATGCAATCCCTAGATTAGTATCTTTATACAGCTGGTAAACTGAGATAAACCTCATATCAAGATTAATCACTTGGTCTCTACATTATAGTACATTTATTGCTAAAGTACTTTCAACAATTTAGTAATATTTAGCCTAACACACCATCTGCTGGCCAGTGATTATGTTGCAATAGGGATAGATGACATTAGCAAAATTGGTATCTAATCTGACATTTATTTTCCTGTGCCAAACTTAATTTTTTGAATTATTGATAAAATAGCAAATTCAAGAAGTGGATTAGTTTAATACTAATAATTAGCTTAAAATGGCTGTGTTGTTCTTTAATCAACATATAGAATCATAGCAGATAGGTATCTTATCACTAGATATCTTAAATGTGTGGGAGCAGTCTTTAACAAAGTTGCTGTTGCTTCTTTTTATAATTGGTTTGATATATTTCTTTAAGGAGATGACCAGGCTGAGCCTGTCCTACCCGTAAGACCCGTAAGTCCAGCTCATCATGAATTCTTTGGACTCTTATCTATCCCAATTTGCTTTGACTGTTAGTAGTTCAGATTCTTGTATCGAGCTTAAGCTTGCAATAAACCTATATATTAATTTGAAGAATCTGAACTCATTTCCACTTGACAATTTCATAATATATAAGAACAAGAAACAGCACATCATTCAAGTGAATTGCTTATTTAATTTAAAAACATCTCTAATTCCTACAACCGTCTTAACATCAGTTGTGATTTATTGTGGATCTGAAATTAAAGCTTTTTATATTTATTAATCTTAACATGTATATGTTGCCCTAGAGTCTAAGCAACCCTGGCTGGCTTATAAATTGTGAAAAACATTTAAAAATAAGGAATCATACAAACACAAAAGAATAGAGATGACAGATAAAACAAAGCCAGGTGGGAACAAATAAAGAAAGGGCGTAATGTAGAATGTAAGATAAAACATGTCTATTAGCTGGAGCAACAAAATGTTATTGCCTACGCATGGAAATTTGTACCCATAAGAATCCCTTTACACTTGTTCTTGGGAATACTACATGAATAGTCTTATGGTACATTTTTGGCATGCAAGTTGTTCTTATTGCATCAAAGTCAGCATTCTTTCAAGTCCTCTGTTGTAGCTTAATTCCCCCCCCCCCCATATAAAAAGTATATAAATTTTTGATAATACATTTTGGCAGATATATCCCCTACAATATAAAAAGTATATAAATTTTTGGTAGTACATTTTTGCAGATATTGTTTGCAATCCTTCACTTCAATAGAGCCTTGAGCAAAACATTCCAATGTTTTTTTAAGAAAAATGACCACCTTCTTTTTTCTGAAGTCTCCTTCAGGCAGTTCCAATAGCAGGAAAAGTCTATTCATACACAAATGCCTTTCCCACTTTAGACAGGGTAACTATAAATATCTTCACTTCTTCAAATCAATGAAGAATGTTATCTTTGTAGTATAAATGCAGGTCTTCAACCTTAGCAATTTTAAAATTTGTGGACTTCAACTCCCAGTTCCATTCTGGGAGTTGAAGTCCATAAATCTTAAAGTTGCCAAGGTTAGAGACCTGGTATAAAGGACTCAACCAAGAAAAATCCAAGTCACTTCACATAGGACTATTGGTTTATCAAAAGCCTATTTGGGAAAGTCCAATTCTGATTCTTTTTTTAATTTCCCCTTCCAATTTTCCCAGCATCATGGATGAAGTTTTGAAAAACTCAGAAATATGTCTTTTGTTATTTTGCTTTGTCCTTATAAAAATATAGCAAAAATTCAGATTTTTTTTGACAAAACCACTAGATTAAAATACTCATCCATATTTTTATACAGAATAATATAGTAGTTCATTTTAATGCTTCAGCTTAGTTGAGTCAGGTTTCTTTTATTTGAATCATATTATACTTATTGCATCCCACCTAGTATCCCTTCAAATCAATGTGGTTTCATAAATGTTAACTATCAGCTGGCGCAATCATTAAGCCTCATCTGCCCAGGATTTGATTCACAGCATTGCTGTATATATTATTTCAGGACATCTCATTGTTTTTATTACAATTCATATACCCATCATCATTTCTGTAATGTTTTGGTGTGTACCAGTGGTGAGACTCAATTTTTTTTACTACCGGTTCTGTGGGCGTGGTGGAGGTGGCTTGACTTGGACATGCTTGGTGGGCATGGCAGGGAAAGGATACTGCAAAATCCCCATTCCTTCCCCACCCCACTAACCTGCTTTCCAGCTCCATTCTCCTGTGCAGGGCAACAAAAGAAGACCCAGCCAATCAGCTAGGACTTGGGAGGCAGAGAATAGATGGGGGCAGGACCAGTCAGAGGTGATATTCCGAACTACTCAAAATTTCTGCTACCGGTTCTCTGAACTACTCAAAATTTTCACTAGCAGTTCTGCAGAACTGGTCAGAACTTGCTGAATACCATCTCTGGTGTATACACTAAAACCTTGCTTGGGACAACAGAAAGCTTCAATTTAGGAACACAAAAGCTGTCAGTAGGTTGGCCTCTTAAAACCTGAACAAATTATGCCTTCTAGTGAAACAGAGAGCAGGGTATCCTTATTATATGTTAAAGGTATTTCTTTCTCCTTCATTTAAACTTCATTATTCTTTGTGCTTCTTCCTTTCAGAATAACCTGGATTCAACAAATATATTTTCACCTCATTTATGAGGTGTATTTCACTTCCTTTTGGAGGATTGAAGAGTGTTTATGCTGAAATCCATCCCGTCATTTCCTGTATGAGCCTAACCTAAGCAGGACTAAAGAGAACAACACTGTGATCTTTCCAAGATGTTTCCTTTCACATTCTAAAGTCAATAAAGGCAAAAACATATTCTTGGTAAATTCAAGAGACTGCAAACAATCAGAAAAGGTAGCGGTAACAATGTAAATAGAAATGCTTGAGTTTTATTTGTCCCAAGTCTTGAATGTTAAAAGGATACATTTATGCTTTTATCTATAGATTTATTTACTCTTGAAGATTGAGGGAAAAGAGTAAAAGACACACTACATTTGTCAAAACTAAATGTTCAAACCTAAGCATGCAAAACTAGTATGATTTCACCAAAAGGTACATAAATGCAATTTTAATACAAAAATTTTCTTTGTAGACATAAACTCAATTTAAGGCTATTTGAATGTTTATAACAAAACTAATTTCTCAATGTGTAAGTCTCATTCAAATTATGTTATCTGAGATCAAAACAAGCAACGTTAATATTTAGGACAACTTTTTTAAAAAAATACTTTGCAATTCTCCCTGGCTAAACCACAATGACAAAAGGAATCCAACTCAAAAGTGTTTATTGTGGAATTTTACTGATAGAAAACTAAAGTCTACATAATTAAACAGTTTTACAAATTCTTTGATTTAAAGCTGGTGACCAGTTTTAAAAAGCACAAGATCATATAGTACTCGTTCTTTCCAAAATTTTAAGATATTTTAGCCAGGAAGGCCTAGTATAAAAAAGTGTAACTCATGGAGTATAGTTAATATATTAATTACATCCGTTAGTACACTTTTATTCCGATCAGTTTCAGAACTGATAATTAAGCAGCACACACACAGCTAGTGAATGAAGTCCCCACTGATTGGATATGTAAGGCAATACTGTACTGAGTATGTATTTCTGGCAGTAATTGAGATGCCACTGGATGTCTGTTTAATCACCTGATTCAAGTACAGTTTTAAAAATACCTCTTGCAAAAATAGATCCTCCTATTTTAAGTGTGAGCTGGGAGAAAGTTAAAATGTTAGAAGCTAGTATCAACATGCAGTAAACTGTATTTTTAAAGCTTAGAAACTCAACCCAGTATTCAGAAAGTTTTAAGAATTCTAACTGTTAAACATAAAATTTTCTGATTCTAGACTAAATAAAGCATATAAACATGTCTAGAAATAAACAACATAAATTCAAACAGAGAAACATATTACATATAAACTTCAAATGAACTCCAACTTCAAATAACTTTTGCCAGTAGGGCTACATAATTGTCAAGTATGTTTTGTCACCAATATTAAATTGCAAGTTTTTCTGCCTTTACAAATGACAAACATGAATGTTTCAGGTTTTTAATATTGTTGAGTCAAACAGTTTTAAGAACAGCTCTACTTCTTCTAAAATGATGTGCTCTCTTCTCCTACAAATGAAGGTTAAAGAACATAAATTAAAGTGCAACCAGATTCAAATTAAAATGTCTTATTTACTTCTAAAAATAACATTCTTGGATCAAAGAACAAACCAGTTTAAGAAAACCCTTAAAGTAAAAAAGCTATTTGTGTAGTTTATTTCCATACTTTGAGGCAATTTAGCACGGTAACAAGTAGTTATCAATTGCAAACTATTTTATTCACATTATTTACAGTATTATAAAAGCGGTTCCTCTGGAACAGCATTTTGTCCATATTGAAAAGATTAAAATAAATGGTATTAAATATTAAAAATTATTCTTTTTATAAGGCACTAAGGAAAAAAAATCATAGATGTAAAAACTTGACTAAGATAGGATTCCTTATGTTAATTATAAGGTGGCCTTTTCTTGTTTTTAAATTTAAAAAGGGAATTATCTTTGCCATAAATTCTATACGCTTGGTTAAGTTGTAGGTATAAGACTACCTTTCTGCTATTTTCATAATTACTGTTATTTTGGTATCAAATACCAATTAGATATTCAAAACTGACCTAAAACATAATAAAATATAAATAAAATATATATAGAGAGAGATTAAATTAGGCTAAACTGTGTTCTGGTCTGTGACTACAATAACATACTCATTATTTATTCATTTATTCTGCAGTGTAAAAAGTAAAGAATTTGCTCAGGCATTCTCTATTATAGTTTCTTTGTGATGTGTGAAGCTGCTGTCAAACTTTCATCATCAAAACAGCATAAACAGAATTTGAATACCAAATTAGAATGCAACAATAAATTTATAAAGAAGGGGAGTACTTAATTGTAGCTATCTCTGTCAAATCTGGATCAGAATATTTCCCATACGTACTATCTCTGTAAATTTGAACTTCTCTAATAATTCCTAATAACAGATCTCTTAAGCGGTCTTATCTTTCAGTTTTATTGATACCTTAAGATAGTCCTCTTGAGTTACAATATTGTTCCTCAACCGATTATCTGGATTACATAGACACGATACTACTGTCTGTATGCTGCGATCCACAGATTTCTAAAACAATTAAACTTTATTAATATATTGTGAATATTGTGTTAGATGTTTTCTAATACCCGAACTAATGTTGTATAGAGAGATAACCACAGTCTCATCTGCTTCCATTTTCACCCCTTGAAAGGCCTATATGTATGAATCTAAATCTGATTACAAAACACCAAATTTCAGAGTTAATCTCATGTCAGAGGTATGAGGGATGGACATTTTAAAGATTGTCTTCAAGAGGTGTCTTGCTCCCATTTATATCCTTTGGAAAAGAATAACAAAACTGCACTACAGAAAGCTGGGCATTTGCCACTGAATTTAAACATGAAATTTTGAGTCCTGGATAGTAATAAACATTACGTAGGGGAGTCATATATGGACACAAATTGTCAACAAGTGCTTTAGCAATTGGCCATTTATAGGCTTTTTAGCAAATACAGATGTTGATCAATGTTCCAATGTTTTGAAATATCAGTTTTATAATCTCTACAAACAAGACACTAAGAAAAAAAGCAATACGCATACACACTACAGATAGTCCTTGCTTACCAATTGCCTCATTCGGTCACTGTCACTGTTTCTTAGTCATATGATTACCATTACAGTCAGTAAGCAGCATACAATGGGGAATATACATAGAAAGGAATGTGGTGGTGCTGGCAGTTGCTAATGCATTACACATACAAACTGGATAGTCCCAATTGTATGTCTGTGTACTCTCTTATAATCCTTTCATCCCTAATCTCTTAACTGTGGTGAGCAATTTCTATAGGCAATCTCTAGTATTTGTCCTGTCCTCCCACAACACAGAAATTGGAGAGGAAGGGACAAGATAGTAAACGAGTATGCAATGGGAACTACACCAGGCTGTTTACATTGTGCTTCCACAGCTGCCATTGCTTTCAGGTTCAGTCCCCATTGAGTGCCTGTTTACTCTCTTGTAATCCCTTTCTCTCCACTGAATGAAAATAAAAACACTAATTTCCCTTTTAATTATTCCAGCTCCAGGTTAACATTCCAAATAATGGGGAGTGCTTAGGAAGCAAACAAAAAACCAAAGTGCAAAATGGATGAGTCTTGACATCCTGAAAAGTACAGCTGTGATCACCTGATATCCTACATTATGACCACTTTACTTAGTGACAGAATAGTGAATCCCAATTGTGGTTCACAAAGACTATCTGTACTATTTGTATTCTATTCTTGCTTTTCATTTATTATATACCCAAGGTTTGATTATTCTTTATGTAAAAAATATTTATATAAAATAAATCATTATACCTTTTGAGGACTGTTTGCACATGACTGTGCAGTGTCAGTCATAGAGCACTCTGCTTGGTCAGTTCCTACATCCATTTCACTACCATAATTCACTGTAGTGTATGCCTGTGTAAAGTTTAAAAGAGTTAATAGAAATGGATGCTATCCATTCTACAAACTGACCAAAAAAGTCTACAATAAAAACTGCAGGAAAAAGAATCAATATTACAAGTTAGATACATAAAGCTTAATTATAGCATTTATTTATTATTTGCTTATACAGTGGTACCTTGGTACTCGATTGCTTTGAAACTCATCAAATTTAGTACTCAACATATTTTGTACTCAACACAAAAATTTTGCCCCACTACTAATTGTTTATTTGATATACAACACACAAATTAGAATTTGTTGCTGTCAGTTATCTTGTGACTTACAACATTATTCCCTATGGGAAAAAATTGTTTGATTCTCATCATTTTGGATTCTTATCGCACTTCCCGGAACCAATTAACAATGAGTACTGAGGTACCACTATATTTGGCAGATATGTAGCATTTTGACCTACCAAAAATAGTAAACACCATCTTGGAAATTGTGGCTTCATTCATTTATAATCAAACTGGTTAAAATAATCATGTATACCAATGCTTCAGTAGATAAAATGACTCAAATTCATTTCTAGCAGCAACGTTGTTGGAATATATGTTAGAACGTATTTTGTATTGCAACAATTATAGAATTATTCAGCCAGTATATGGCAGTGTTTAGTTTTCATATATGGTTATATTCTATGGTTCCTTTTATGTTCTAAGGAGAGTTTCCTATAACAGTTGAAATTGTTAAGAATGAGGCCCAAGGTGACTGTACACATTATTTTGATCTGTATGGCTATCTAACCATCCTCTGCTACCATTTATATAGAATAAAACATAATTTTCTAGCAGGTTATGGGCCCAGGTAAACCAGTATAAAATCAGAGATGAGCCCACTATAAACCCAGATTAGAGGAGAAATATAAAGTTTAGCACAGAACAAAGTAAACCAATCATAGCCAGCTACAGTAAATAAGTGCAGGATACAGCAACAGAAAGAAGACTGTAACAAAATTAATAAATATAAGAAAATGGCCAGTTAACAAAGCTGAAACAAAGATTTCATTTGTGAATCTAATAAACCAGAATTACCAGTCTTGGAAATTAAAGATGGAAAAAAAACTAAGATTTTAGTGAAGAACATAATGGAAAAACAAAGGAAAATACTAATGGACAGTCTAAACCAATGGTTCCCAAACTTTTTCAGTCCACCCGCCCCCCCTTTGTGCTACAAATTCATCCTTGGTGCCCCTCACCCAATGGGGGGGGATTTAAATTTCTGTGGACATGGCCTAATTTGAGGACGTGACTTGCTGGTCATGTGACTGGGTGGGTGTGTGGCTTGCTGGTCATGTGACTGGGTGGGCGTGGCCAGATGACTCGCAAACCAAATCAAAGTGATCCTCACTTAACGGCCAGTTGTTTAGCAATTGTTCTAATTTATGACTGGCCTTCCCAGAGCTACTAGACCTGTTTTTGGAGTTTTGACACACAAACTCCCTTCTACCGTGTTTCTCATAAAATAAGACCGGGTCCTATATTTTTTTGAGCCCCGAAAAAACAGCTAGGCCGGTGACTTAATTCCCCCCTTGCATCCTCATCTAGAGCGCCCCGCAGGCAGCCTCACCACCAGCCGCTCCTATGGGTGATCATGGCGAAGCGCAGAGAGCTCCCTACTCCCACCAAACACCTTTGCAGCAGACCCAAGACCTTTGGCACCCGCCACTGTTGCTTCCCCTTCTCCCCATTCTGCTGCCACGTTTGGAGCTGCCGCTTCCATGTTTAGAGTGCCGCTGCCATTTGGAGCACTGCCATTTGGAACACCGCCACCACGTTTGGAGCTGCCGCTTCCGTGGAGTGTCGCTGCCATTTGGAGTGCCGCCGCCATTTGGAGCACCGCTGTCATGTTTGGAGTTGCCACTTCTGCGTTTGGAGCTGCCGCCATGTTTGGAGTGGCGGCGGCACTCCAAATGGCGGTGGTGCTCCAAACAGCGGCAGTGCTCCAAACGCGGAAGCGGAAGTGCTCCAAACGCGGAAGCGGCAGTGCTCCAAATGCGGACATAGCAACTCCAAACAGCGGCAGTACTCCAAATAGCAGTGGGGTTCCAAACGCGTAAGCGGCAGCTCCAAACGTGGAAGCGGCAGTGCTCCAAACGCGGAAGTGGCAGTGCTCCAAACGCGGAAGCGGCAGCTCCAAATGCGGACATGGCAACTCCAAACAGCGGCAGTACTCCAAATAGCAGTGGGGTCCAAACGCGTAAGTGGCAGCTCCAAACACGGCGGCAGCTCCAAACGTGGAAGCGGCAGCTCCAAATGCAGAAGTGGCAGCTCCAAATGGCAGCGGTGTTCCAAACAGCAGTGGTACTCCAAATGTGGAAGTGGCAGCTCCAAACGCAACAGCGGCATGGGCAGAAGGGAAATCAACAGCGGTGGGTGCTGAAGGTCTTGGGTCTGCTGCAAAGGTGCTTGGCAGGAGTAGGGAGCTCTCTGCGCTCTGCCATGATTGGCCATTAGGAGCAGTTAGTGGCGAGGAATTGCTGCCCGCGAGGCGCTCCTAACGGCAAGTCCCCCCACCCTTCCCCCCATTTTGCATGTTTTAAAATACGCCTAAATTTGGGTGGAGGGGCTTAATTTCATTTTATGCCTAGAAAACATGCTGGGTCTTCCTACTGGGGGAGGTCGTATTGTTGGAGAAACACAGTAACCCTGCTGGAGCAGGTCATTGGAATAGAATCGGCAAAGCATCTCTGATTAGACTCTAGTAGTGAATAAAATCTAATCAGAGATGCTTTGCCAATTCTTGTTGATGTATTTGCATTTCTTTATTTTATGTTGCTGAATTGCATTGACATGTGTGTCTCTTCTTGTGCACAACCCAGAAGCTTTTGTCATTATTGACCTCTGGCTTTGCTCGACTTTTCAAACGTGCTGCCACTGTCGCATTTTAGGTGCCAGCCCTGCAGGTCCACCCCACTAAGGCCGCTGCACCGGAGGGACCTGCCCAAGTAAGTCTGAGCGAAGCAGTGCACCAAGTCAATGGGGTGAGCCTGAGAGAGGGAGAGAGAAAGAAAAGAGAGAGAGAAAGAGAGAAGGAAGAAAAGGGAAAGGGAAAGAAAGAAAAAGGGACAAAGAAAGGGGGAAGGGACAGAAAGAAAAAGAAATAAAGGAGGGAGGGAGGGAGGAGAAAGATATCTATTCTAGTCCAATCACCTGCTCCAGCAGGGTTAGAAGGAAGTGTGTGTCTGTGTGTTCTTGTAATTTACCAGTACATTTTGGTTTTGCCTTCTTCACTGTAATACATTGGGGAAAAGTGATTTTTTAGGGTGGAGATCTGGTCACTACATTGCCTTGTTTTGTGAGCTTCTACACCAATAAAAAATTAGTTTCAAGAAGAGTGACATATAGTACATTTTTTACAAATATCTTTCTGGTGACACTCTGTCATGGCCCTGTCGGAATCTGATTCAGAGGGGGAGGCTGAACAGCTGACAGGGAGTGGGAGTGTGGCTCCGTTGGCTGTGGAAGAAACTGAGGAAGGACAAAAGCTAGCTGGGCACAGCAGGGGAGAGATAGAACAAGGGAGAGGGAATTCAGAGGAAGACTCAGGCCCACACCCGCTTCATTCTAGGGGACGCAGTGAGGAACGGAGAAGGGAGCAACATGAGTTGCATAGATTATGGGGAAGGAAAGGGCCCTGACTCCCTTCATTAGCTGGAGCTGGGAACACAGTGTTTGAAAAGGGAAGCTGCGCACAGCAAAGTTGTTGGGAGCAAATTGTGAATTATCTGGTATCGTTGAGGCTTATCTGGGTTCCTGGCATTTTCCCAACTGTGTGTTTTGCTGGGCTTTCAAGTCTGCAATTCCTTCTCCTACCCTGTCAAGTTAATTACTTCAGCATGGTTTGTGTGGATTTTTATTTACAGTTTGTATGTACTTTGTTTTCAGACTGATTTTCCTCCACTTAAAGACGGTTCATGGGAGAGTTTTTTCTCCAGCCGAAGGACACTGGGGGCAAAGTTGGAGGTATTAAAGGGACACTTTTTGCTTATTTGACTGTGTTGCCTTTGTGCCATGCCCTGGGTCATCACACAATCTGAGAAATAGGATAGTAAAGAAAACCATCTCCTATTCCTTCTGATTTCACTATTTGCCCATTACCTGTGGTGATTGTTTCTGTTTTAAGGTGAGTAAAGAAGTATTTGTCAGGTGATTCATAGCTCCTGAATCAACACACCATGCTTGCAAAGATGAAGTGCAACTTTTGAATTGAAAAACATGTACATTATCTGAAGAAAAATCCGTTTCTTCCTTCACCCTTTGGGCATTTGTAATTTTTGCATTCTAGCTTTCCAGATTCTACAATCTGCTTTTAAATGACCACCCCTTTTTTTGGAATACAAAGCATTCAGGTTTCTTGCTTCATGTAACTTTTTATTCCTTTTATATTCTATTCTATTCTATTCTATTCTATTCTATTCTATTCTATTCTATTTGCAGTCACACATGGCACAGACACCTTGGATACAGAAGTCCTGACATAATAAAGAAGTTAACTGAGAAAGACTATCCAAGTAGAATAAAAAAAAAAAAGGCTGGCACTAGGCCACAAGAAGTTTCAATCAGGAGATACACTCGAAGAAATAAAGGCATTCCAGCCAAACATCTATCCTATGTTGCTCGCAAAGCATTTAAACCCAGAGATGGGAAGGAGCATGTGAAAGTAACTGCAGTGACCAACGTCCCAGCAGCTCCGTTACCAGCTCTTTGGAAAGCCAAGGCCTAAGCAGTAGCAGCAGCTCTGTGAACAACCAGGACAAACAAAAGAGGAAGAAAAAGGGCAAGAAGAATTATAAGAAATAAGAAACAGAACTAAGAACTGAAATAGAACTATTATAAGGAGTAGTTGTTGAGTGGGGGTGTTGGAACACGTTAGAATGTATTTTGTATTGCAATAATTACAGAATTATTCAAACAGTAGATGGCAGTGTTTAGTTTGCATGCATGGTTATAATCTATGATTTCTTAATGTTCTGAGAAGTTTCCTATGACAGTTGAAACCGTCAAGCAGCAAGGCCCATAGTGATTGTATATTGTACTTCTATCTTATGGCTATGTAACCAACCTCTGCTGCAATCTGTATGACTATATAACAATCCTCTGCTACTATTTCTATAATAAAACAGAATTTTCTAACAAACTTAAAAGAGTAGCATCAATTTTTAAAGTGCTACAGAGTTTGGTGTAGACTACGTAAAGAAAGTGTTCCTTCCAAGTACAGATATTTGTACAGGTATTTAGGTAATTTTGGGAGCTCTTCTCTGACTGTTTCTGCTAAATTTCAAAAACACCTTGAAGACACTATTTAATGAAAAAGAAATTATGTTCATGTAAAATTAACTGATACGCCAATATAAAAATAACCATTCAGCAAATAGTACATAAATAAGGGTGACAGGTCTCCTTTGATCATTGTAAATATTAGCCACTAATTTAAATAAATAGAAGAAATGTGACTTACCGGTACAATGTAATTTCTTGGTTCTCCAGGAGGCCATTGTGGTGGAATCTTAAAAAAGCAGTAAGTGAAGAAACTATTAACAGACTTTTAACAAAACATAGCATTTAACTTGCTTGATAAAATAATAGGAATACAATCATATATATTTGATTAGCAATTGCATTTAAGTTTATATACCGTTTCACAGTGTTTTACAGCCCCTCTCTAAACGGTTTATAGTCAGCATATTGCCCCCAACAATCTAGGTCCTCTCCTCATTTTACTGACCTCAGAAAGATGGAAGGCCGAATCAACTTTAAGCAGGTGAAATCAAATTGCCAAGTTGCTGGCAGCCAGCAATCAGCTGAAGCAGCCTGCAGTACTGCATTCTAACCACTATACCATCATAGTGACAGTGTCTATGGAGATTCTCAATCATCCAGGTCATGGTTATCCCAAAGTGCTTTGGGATTTTCTTTTCTTTTTTGTTTGTTTGTTTGAAAATGTTTTGCTGAAGAACTGAAGAAGCTTCTTGGATGAAAAGTGAAATTTTTTTTTAAAAAAATCAAGAAAATCCAGTTTTTTGAAAAAAACAACCCTCATCTGTAGCATCTTTGAGTACTAATTTTTAGAAATATAAATATAAATATTCCAAATTTAAAGCTAGTAACCTAAACTAAGCAACCAAGTTTACACTACTCAAAACACAGGAATAGTAACATGGATGATCAAGTTTTGCTTACTTGGATGCTAAAATATGTTTGGCTGTCAGGCTTATTTCCTACTCTGAATTATCCCAATTCTGACCAACTTGCATATTTTTCTTTGTAAATAAGGTTAAATACATAAGAAAAAAAGAACCTACAATATAATCCAATATAATCATTTACTGGGTCATTCCTTAACAAATTTGACTCCACTGCAAGAGATAAAAGCATAATAATATATCGCCCTCCCTCCAGTCCAAATATTTATAGCTTTCCTAAAACCCAGCAGCATTGGAGCTGGACACATATCAGATGAAATTCTCAGATCTCAGGTCAAATGATCCAGACAAATTGAAAGTTTACTTATTTATTGCATTTTTTGAGAGAAGAACTTTTCCTGGTCTTATATGGAATCAGGAATAGACAGTCCTAAAGTACCGATGTCTAAGTTTCTTTAATATCATGTAAGTACTTTTAGGTAGTTTAAAAGTCTCCACAATTGGTGACAGTGCAATGTTTAAGTACCCTTATTATTTTTTCTCCTTGAAATCTGGATTACTACAATAAAGCTCACAGCTGAGAGTAAACACAATTGATATTTATCAAGACCTACTACTATCCAGCATATAAATGATCTTCTTGCTTAGTTATTCCTACAATATTTCAAAATATCAAGAGGCATGATCTGAAAGCCGTATTAAAACATCTTAATAGAGCCTCCGCGGTGATTAGAGTGCAGTACTGCAAGCTACTTCTGCTGCAGCCAGCTGCCTGCAATTTGGCCAATCGAATCTCACCAGGCTCAAGGTTGACTCAGCCTTCCATCCTTCCGAGATGGATAAAATGAGGACCCAAATTGTTGGGGGCAATATATTGACTTTGTAAACCGCTTAGAGAGGGCTGTACCACTATAAAGCGGTATATAAGTCGTGCTATTGCTATCTTTAGTTAAGATAAAACTTAAGTTTTAATTCATGGCTACTAAAATTGAAATATACTCAAACCTACCTGGTAATTATAAGTTGGCTGGTATCCTACAGGGACTTGTTGCTGAATTAATAAAGCTGGAGAACCATA
Source organism: Pseudonaja textilis (assembly GCF_900518735.1). The sequence continues at coordinate 8,715,161 of NW_020769346.1, read as the reverse complement.
AGGATAGGCCTGTAAGTTCAAAAACAAAATTAGTTTTGGATAGTTTTCTACATGAATAAGTCTGGAAATCTCTTTTGAAAATGTTTCTGTACTTATAGGACAGAAGTCATGGCAAGCTACATTCTACCATCTTATCGGTGCAACGTGGTTCATAATTCTAAACAAATTATGTTTTGTGCATCAACCAGTTGATATAATCTGAATCTCTTTTTCTTTTGTGTTTTTGTTCATTTTGTTCTTTAGTTAGCAATTCTTGGTTGCTATTTTCAAATGTAATAATTAGTTTAAATTCCAAGAAGCCAGTGATTGGCAGCAAATAAATTTAACAAATAGTAATACACCATATAGCTTGCTATCTTTTCTTCCCATGTTCACAACAACTAGACATAAGCCTTCACTCATGTCTGAAAACTGTACAGTACAACAAAGTTGTCTAAATAAATTGGCAGTAGATTTAAAATGAGCAAGACCTATAGAAACTGTAGCTACAATTCTGAAAAAATGTGTTGTTGACAAAATTTTCTAATAAAAAATTGAGGGTATTTTAGAAAACCAATATAGCTTGCATCTGCAGAAAGATAAGAAGACAAAAAGAATTATGATTTGCAAGAGATTCTAAAAACACAAAATGGCCTTTGTTCTGTATTATTGTAAAAGAAAAGGGATAAGCTGCTCCTGCAAGCAAAATTATTTTATAGCAATAGGTGACAGCAAGAGGGGAAAGCGCAACACCTGGTGTTTCTTTCCTGCTTCCCAAAGTAGAAATGGGTTTGATTGGGCATAAGCAAAAGGAGGGGATTAAACTTCAATTAAATAGATGCTGACAGCCTGGGTCAAAATGTGCTGTGCAATTGGTGGCTTCCCATTACTCACATCAGCTCCTGCCAACCTAGCAGTTTGCAATCATGCAAATGTGAGTAGATAAATAGATAACCATTTTGGCAGGAAAATTATTATATTCCATATTTTCACGCTAGCCACATGAAAATATCTATCAGACAACATAGGTTCCCTCAGCTGACAATAGGAGATGAGCACTGCTAGCTTGAGTTGGTCATGACTGGACAAGGAAAAACTTTAAACCCTTTTATTATGAATGAATGTAAATTTATTAGAGTGAATGTAAGTTCAATTACATCTGAGAGTTCTGAAGAAGCTTCTTCTTTGAGACCCTTTCCAGAATATTAAGAAAAATTTTTTAGGATGGTTATAGCACAAAAACACTGGACAAAAGCAAATGTTCAAAAAAAAGAGGCCCAATATAAGCACTAACTGATCAGTTTCAGGTAGCAAGGAAAACTTAAGGACCCATTATATGAATGGCTCTGGAAGACATACCATAGCTCTCCTGTGTCATTCAATATAAACATCTTGGAAGATGGACTTAAAATATATCAATTGTTTATGTAACACAAACATAAATAATGAACATCTTAAAAGACAGTATCAATATTAAAAGATATTTACAAACTGGAACAATGACAAAATTATCAAGATGTATTGCAACAAAATGCAAAGTCTTAAAGGAAAATAAAAGATGAAATTTAGGAAGGGATGAGGAATAATCACACAACAGAACATACATACACAAATTATTTATTTATTTATTTTTAAAGTAAGGGCATTTGTGAATTACAAGCTTAATATGAGCCAACAGTATAATGCAGCTCGCCCCAAAAAGGAAATATATACTACGATGCATCTACCAAAGTCATTAAATCAAAAGGGAAATACATAATTGTATCTCCCTATTCTGCTTTGGTCAGATTGTACCAAGATTGTTGCATCCAGTTTTGATCATTAATTTTAAGGATATTGCCAAAATGCAGTGTTTCATAGAAAAGCTATAAGGGACTAGAAAGAAAAAGTTATGAGAAATGTTGCCGATGCTATATTTAGCTTATAAATGCAACACCCATGGGAAGGTAAGACAAGCATTTTTATTCAGAATTGTTCAGAACACAGGACAGGAAAGAATGGCCTTAAATTACATAGGTTAGATGATGTCCACAGCCCCTTGTAATATTTGTATGATTAATGTTATTATTTCTTATAATAATAATAATAATATTGCAATTAATGATATTGCAAATACAAATATTAGCAATTAACAGTACAAAATAGAAATAGTGATGGTAAATAATATTCCAAAAACCCAATGGAAAAGTTCAGTTTACTGGTTTACAGAGGCCTTCATTGATGGAGCCAATAAGTTTCCATATTGTTCCAGAATGTAGATGGTGTGACAAAAAAAAAAAAAAATAGTTACTGGCCTTAGTCACTCTCACCCCCAGGAGGACCTTTTCGGGTAGATCAATTCCAGTAGAAGTAAATAACTTGAAGCTTTGATGTCAAGCCATTTACAACTGTTTTAAGTCAAAACTATTATAATAAAACATTATAAAGGAATTATTTATAAAACCAGTGGTGTCTACCTTATTACATGCTTGTTTTTTTAAAAAAGTATTCAGGTTCTTTTATTTGTTTTTATTTATTGTAGCTTTTTCAATTCATTAACCATCTTTGTTTCACTGGTTATCTTTTGTATTATGTATTTTCTTTTTTGTAATTTTGTTATAAAATACTGTAGAATAAAATTAAAAAATCAAAAATAGCATTTTTAATTGTACCAGTAAATCTATGGCTAATCAACCGAAAGTCTGAAAAATAGGTTTAATATTTTAAGAAATAGCAACAGTTAGAAAATGGATCACTTCACTTTGCCTCTCCTGTAGTCTTCAAGGGACCTTCAGAAATAGCCCCATGCTGAGTAAATTGCAAAAGTCCAACTGCATGGTGGTAAAGGTATGAATCACTATAGCCAGAGCTTTCCATTCCAGAAAGGGCCTCAATTGCCACACCACTCACAATTGAGCAAAAGCTCTCTTGGCCACAGCTTCCATCCATCCAAGCAGTAATTATGAATCCAACATCCCCACATTCCAGAATGCTCAAGTAATAGTACTACCCCTTCACAAGATAACATGGGAAATGACAGATGAATAAACATTAATTCCATCGTATTCAACTAAACTTTAACTTATGTAACTTTAACTATGACAAATTCCAGGAACAAATGGAAAGAGGGGGAAGGACTTTGCCAATATCCCAAAAATATTTCAGAGTAGGAACAGAAAATGGGCATACTATATTCTTATGAAATGTTTTTAGATATTAATAAGAAGCTTGCATCTTGAAAGTATGCCCATTAAGCAATATAATTCACTGGAATATTTTTAATCAAGTTGTACAATTTTACTTTTTCTGAAATGTAATTAAATGAATTAAATTTCTTTCTAAAAACCTTACCTGAACGTATTGTGTTACAGGACTCATCACAGCTGGAGACTGCATATATGTTTCCTGGTTACTCCAAACACTATGGAACTGAGGTGTAGGGGAATTAATAAGCATTGGCCTGGGTGGCACATGATAGGCACCTTTGGAATAAGAAAAAATAGTTATATCCTCAAAATTTCTTCTATCTAAAAAACATCCCAATATTCAAATATATTTCATTCTTCCACCTAAATAAGTAGTTATCAGTATAGAGCTTTAATTTCACCACTAACAAGACTTGGAGTACAATGACAGTGGTTTTCATCTATCTATCCTGCAAAAAAAAGTGAGTAACTGATGGTAGAATAGTATTAAATATCAATGTTGCAAGTGTTTTTGCCATCCTTCTATTTATCTAGAAACAAAATTATTTGCTATATATCAAGAGGCTTTTCTTTATACAGCCTGTCAAATTCAGTAATACTCACATAAGTTTGGGTGTTTTCTTATTGCAGGTCCCAATTTGAGCTTCTTCCCATGAAAGTTTATTTGTGACTATAAAAGAGCAATTTAAAATTTTTGAATCATCTATTTCTCTCAACAGACTAAATATTATCAATAATTTCAATTAATATAACTACTTAGTCTGTAACAATCATAGATGACTGGAATTCCATACTGGCAAATGTGAAGACCACCAGAGAATTCTCAGGTTAATAATATGAATTATGTCTGGCCGTATTAGACTTCTGAGACAACTAAGACCAAGAATGAGAAGGCAAGAAGAGCTGCAATACTTCACCTGTTACCAGCAAATAAAAATTAATGGTACTGAACAAATCAATATAAAGAATAGGAAAGAAATATTTTCTATCTAGCTTATTATTCCATTAACAAATGAGTCAAAAATGACTGGATGACACATAATCAATCAATCATACTGGAAATCCCTTAAATAAAAAGGCAATCATTTCATAACATATCAGTGACCAGAAGAGCTAGCAGTAGATTATAAAAACTACCTGAAGCAGCCTACTCTCCTGATCTTTCAGAAATACTTGGAGACCTGACTCTCCAATTCACTGGAGCCTCTTCTGCATTTTTTAATTCTGAAAATTTTAATTTATTTTATTCTTGTGTTTAACTGTTTTTAATACATTTATATATAGCTTTTATGTTTATATATGTATTTGTTCACTTTCCAGAATTGTTCTAAGTGGGAAATGGACGATCTCTAAATTCAACATACAATAAAAATCCAAGTTAGTGACAATTCCACATCATGTTTTACCATAAGAAGCATCTGATTAGAATGGGGTCATTGTGAAAGATCGCAAGTCCATCCTTGTACTGATAGTATGCCTGACACATGCAAGAGTATCAACATGTATGATTGTACCTGCCCAGCTGTCTCTCTGCTCAAACCTTTTTCAGTCTATATTTAGGAATTTAAATAATTATTTTAAACTTCCCATTAGGACCCATCCTGCCTTTTATGATTACCTCTACATATTTTATATACATATATGTATGCAGCGCATCTGGTTTTCGTTAGGCTGTATTACATATATTAAGAGCAACATGGACTAATTGAATAGAACTAATTGAACAGAAAAGAAAATATCTACGACTCAGCTTCTGCAGAAATGTAAAATCTACTATGTTGCCCAGTCTTCAGATGAAAGGACTGCTAAATGCCCCATGGAACTACAGAATCAAATTCTATTCATGTTTCAATTAACTATAAACAGAAAGAAAACTTAGATTACAGATGAAATTTCTCTTCAATATCCCGTAATCTGGATACGAGGAATGAAAGTAATAAAGCCTTTGAGTAGGGGATTGAAACACAAGACTGTATTTTAAATAATTTTAAATAAGCTAGCCTCGAAGATAGTCTAGCAGACATCTCAAACCCAATTAATCTTTACTTGCATTTTTTTGGATGAAAGTAATTCAAATTTTGCAACTTGGATTGCATAAAGAAGGCGAAAAAACTTATCCAGGTTTCTTGATTATTTCATTTGTTCACCTTGAAAAGCTGATCAAAATAGTGAGTCCAATCATTTCTTAGGTCCAAATACTATTAATTGAATGTCACACTTCAGAAGTTATTGGGAAGGTAGCATTTTTATTTATTTTTTATTAATTTAACTTCCATCAGAAAAATGCACAAATTTACAAGATTTTCCTCATCAGTGGGAAATGCTCAGATAAAACTGCAGCTTGTGTCCTTTCCAAAGAAAAAGATATATTTTATTGTTGGATAGTATTAAGATACTGAAAAAGACCAATAGAATATTTGTAGCTCAGAGTTAAAATGAAGGATGCTTTTTGAACTTGGAACTCCCTAGCAGCACTGATCATGTTATCTTCCATACTAACAAGAAAAGAAAAAACTTACATGCATGCATTTGTATTGGTTGCACACTATATTTATGGTTTAATTCAAACTAGACATCTTTCTTATTTGGAAGTGATTAAAACAATAGGCTATATCAAAATGAATTCATATAAGACTGTAATAAATAATATTCACCAGTTGAAATCTATTTAGAGCAATAATTGATTCTCAGTTGAATACACTTATTTTTATAATCAAACCAAGTTAACACAATAATAAAAGTACTTGGTCGATTAATATTTTGTTTGGACATGAAGTATTATTTGGCAATAAAACTTGTATAAAAAGGCCATCTACATTCCAAACTGTAAACAGATTCTAAGTATCAACAGTCTTATCAAATCCCTTATCTAAATTTCTTTTGTGATTTCCATTCCAAAAAAGAAACCAAGACAAGGTTTAAAAATATTCTCAAAGATCCACCTCATCCTGGAACCATTTTTTTTGAACTATTTCCATATGGCAGACGGTACAGAATAATAAAAACAAGGATAAATAGGCTGGCAAACAGCTTCTATCCTAGGGCGGTAGCTTTTTTGAATTCTACTGTATAGTGCAGTGTTGGGGGTTTTGGTTCAATGTGTGGAGTGTAAAGGATGTGTGCTTGTGTTTATTTTCATGATCATGATGTGCACTGAAGATGGTGTTTGATTTCATTGTACAAGGTGCAATGACAATAAAGTAAACTAAACTAAATTATTCCACAAAGAACCCAAATTAGCAACTTACTTCTACTATTTTCTGTACATCTACGTTGTCCAAAAATGATACAAATCCATATCTACAAAGATAAATCAAAAGCATATCAACATTCCAATTGAATATCCTACTATGTAATTCAATGTTCTGCATTAAAAGGTTGTATCCAGAAAAGTAAAAAAATCAAATATTAGAGATTAAAGGTATCAAATTAATGAGAATGTTTATATTCCTCCATCTTCAAGAAAAATCTTATCCACTTCTCCAAACTAGACCAATGGCTATTCTTAATACGAGATGGAAAGTAAAACTTCTAACTTGACCTGTGGCTCTGTTTCTGGTGATGTTATCTATTATTTTATTTTTTAAAAATTGATATCCTATGATTCTACAAAGATTAAAATAATACACAATAAAGTAACATTACAATTAAAATAACAAATGAATTATTAATTAAAACTAAGAGCAACATTGAAGAATTTAAGTTCATGCCTGAAACTTGCAGTTCAGTTTACAAACTTTTAAATCTTTTCATTAATACCCTTCATTTCCAGTTGATCTTTGAATACTAGTAGTGTTTGATCTAAGTACTGCAGCTACTTAACACCTTCACATTTATTTATTATAAATGCCACCCAAACCAACCAACTTACCCTTTAGAGACACCAGTTCTGTCAGTAATTATTTTCACTTCTTTAACTGTGCCATATCGTGTAAAAAAGGTGCGAATTTCTGTCTCATCCATCTAGGAATAAATTATATAAAGGCGTACTAAACATTATATGAAGGTAACAGTACAGAAAGGACCTGTAGTAAAATACTGTTAACTTTTTTAAAAAATCCAAATAACTATCAAATTATTTATTAAACAACAGTATTGTCATACACATTTATTTACTTTATTTATTTTTGCCAAGCAATTATAAGATAACAGGTATAAGTATAAATACAATTATGGATACATGAAATGGATACATATAAGAAAAATAAAAGAAATAAAAATAAAAAAGAAACAATAGGACAGGGACGGTAGGCACGTTGGTGCACTTATGCACGCCCCTACAGACTGCTTAGGAAACGGGTGGTCAGTAGTAGACAGTCTAAGGTTAAAGTTTTTGGGGTTTGGGGAAGAAACCACAGTCAGGTAGAGTATTCCAGACATTTACCACTCTGTTACTGAAGTCGTATTTCCTACAATCAAGTTTAGTGCGGTTAAGTATAAGATCATTTTAAAAGAGAATTTTATGAAACTTCTACTGAATATTTTGGATCCAATAATACTTTTTTACAATTCTTAGAAGATATCACCACGGCTTTACTTTCACTTGGGATTGCAATCTTAACTGTGCAGAATTCAACTTCTCAAAAGTTTTTGTGAAAACAGAAGACACAGTCAAATAACTGAAATCCTATTTTGAAATAAATACTTACCCTTATATCTATTCCACCCACAAAAATGGTATTTGGCATGATTTTCCCTTCAGGCAGAACATATCCTTGGCTGGTAGCAGGTAACTGAGAGCTTTCTTCCTGTGGAATATTTGTGTTTTGAGAGTCCTGATTTGAAGTAGACTACAAAACAAATTTTGTTTTTTTTAAAAAATCCTCCTTCTTAAACACTATTACACTTATATCTAGAAAATATTCCTCCCTCTTGTACATAAAATGTGACACAAATAATGATAGAATATAAAAGGTAACCAAGCATATATTCTACTGGTCCAAGGTGGAGGATCCTTGTTTTACATTTCTCTAAAATTATTGGAGTATTTTTGGTTGCAACAATTCAGCAACTTCCAAAGATACCTCGAATGGATAGCAGGAATTTGGTCATCTTAATCAAGATCACTGGTTTAAAGTTTACTATAGTAATCCTTTATATTAATGATTTTAAAGTATTTGCAAATAGGAACCCAGCAAACTTTTATGGATAACCTACCAATCAGCTGATCAGAAGCACCCTCTTAAAGAATGCAGTGTTAAACTATAATACTTGGGCTATGTTGAATGAAGCTTATATGAATTGCAGTTCTAAATAAGTTAATCCAATTTATTTGAATTGGCTTCTGATACAAACTCAGATCACGTTAAAGTAAACACAAAACTTTTAAAAAATCTAACTTATTAAATATAATTGTCTTGATACATGTTTAATATATACCAAGCTCAAGAAAAAAAAAATTCAATGGAGAAGCTGAACTCTTAAATTGTTAATTCTTTTTGGGATTGAACCTTTGCCAGTCTGCAGTTAACATAGTAAAAAGAAAAGGCAGCCGTTATTTTTCCATTCCAAACTTGCTAAACTATTGGCGGATTCAACGTCCGAAATCAACCTATTCTGAAGACAAGTGTAGGCAGAATTGAAGTCTGATACCTTAATACTGGCTACCATCCGATTTACGCTTATCTTGGAGAAAATCGCACTTAAACCCAAAGGGTTGTCTCTTAAACTTATTTATAGATAGGGTTTCAGTTAACCCAGTAAGAATTTCACAGCCGTAAAATCTATTAACGATAATTAAGAATGCGCCCTCCCTCCATAAAATACACCTAGGCAGGGGGCGTCAAGAGGCTTTTTACAACTGTGGTTTTAAGCGCGATCGGCCGCACAAAGTGACTCGTGGCGAACATAAATCGATCGTTGACTCCCACGCGGCTACAAAATGGTGATCGTGCCTCCGCCTCAGAAGCATCTTCGCCTGGTTTTCGTTTGGCCTTCCTGTGCCGCTCGACGTAGCCTACCATCTCCACACATCCCTTGCACGCTTCCACTTCGAAGGACGGCGAGAGTAGCCACTTCCCGCCTTTTTTTTTTTTGCCCCCTTCTTCACAACGCCCGGGCTTGACCTAGGTGTTCAGTCCCGTCTATTTGAGCAACCTGCATCAAAATCTCCATGGGCAACTGGCTTTTTAAGTTTGGTTTTACAAAACTCTTCCTTTCGCTTTAGGCAGACCGTATGCCAAACTTCGCTCCTTTGCTCTATTTCCACCCCGGACCTTTAAACCATTTTTAAAAAGGTCAACAAGAGTTGTATTACGGAAAATTCAATCCTTGCTTTAATGGAATACGACGGCCTCCTTGAACTTACCATCTTACCGCACGTCAGAGAAAAGCTTTTCCCAATAACAATAACCGTTTTAAAGTAGCAACCCCACAAAACCCCCACCCACCCTTTCCCTCGAAAACACGACCTGCGCGCCTCCTAAGCAGAAGCTTATCAGAAAGTTGCGGAGACCCCGCCCCGAGGTGAGCGGCCGAGACTTTGCCACACCCAGAGCTTCGGGAGTGGATCAGAGCTGCCTTTTAAACGAAGGCGGGGGGGGGGGATTCTTTGGACCATGGGCTTTTCTCATACTCGCTTTCGTTTTTAATCCCGTGAAAGTGTTTGGTTATTTTATTAAGCCATTAATGATAGCCTTCATAGCGCTATTAACATCATGGTTTGCTTAATAATTTTACGTGGTTGGTTACCTCCCCTCCATTTCCCACTCCCACTTCTGCTGAGGTACATCTTGGTTCATGTTTATTCATTTTTATCCGGCCTTTCTAAATAACTCAAACCTGATACTCTTTCTTCGTCCTATTTTCCCCACCACAACAACAACCCTACGGGATGAATTGGGTTGTTGAGAGAGTGACTGACCTAAAAAGTTAGTGCCTAAGGCTGGAGTAGAACTCCGCAGTCTTCTAGTGCTTAGAACTCAAATTGGCTTTCATGTTGTTGGCTTGTGGCTGCCTCGTTGAAATCCAAGCAATGGGAGTGTTTCTTTATTATCAGTTTAAAAGACCTCTTGATTGTGCGACCATTTTAATCTTTCCATTTAGGTTTATTGTAATCTGCCTGAGATGGAAGAACTGTAGTACTTACATTCTTCCAATCTTAGCAACAGTGAAATGGCTAAATTTGGTATTTATATTGTTCTCAGTAGTCAGATCCGGGAAGGTTAAAATGATTTTAATCATAGGCGTGTATTTATTTATTTTTTATTTATTTTGATTTGTCAATTGCTTACAAGATAATAGGTATAAGTATAAACATAGTTATGAATACATGGATACGTATAAGAAAAATAAAAGAAACAATAGGACAGGGACGGTAGGCATATTTATGCGCTTATGCAGAAACCTTCCCAAAGTAACGATGGCTATATCACACTTACTTTTTTGACTGAACTGTAAAAGTTCAGATCTGTATTTTTATGATATCAAATCATGGAATCCCAATTTACCTTTGGAAATACTCTCCACAAATTTACTACCCAAACATACATATTTTACACATGAGTATACATATAATAGATTCTGTGACTTAACATCCATTACACAAAAAATGTATATACCTACACAATAAAGCTTTGTAATTTTTTCCACAGGGACTTTAAAGTCCATAACTTAGATACATACAAGCTTCTGATTAATTTTTAAAGATACAATTTCATGGATGTGATGGTTTAAGTTTGTGTCCTCCCTAAAAATGCATTTCATAGATCCAAGTTTTCAAAAAGTTGTAAACGTGAAGCTTTATGGGTGGTTATACTTGTAATCTATGTGCATCCCTTTTAAGAATCATAAAAATTCATGACAACCTATAGCATGGTAGCTATAAGAAGTGCATTTATAATTCTGTTTCAGCTTTAATTGTAGTCTGTGGGGATACAAAACCATGTAAAAAAGCAATCTTGAATTTTTTTTAATCATTCCATTATATGGATTTGCTCTCTGACTCTTCACAAAGTTTTAAACAGATTTAACTATAATATGTTGCTACTAAGAGTGTTATAATCATAGTATTGTAGCTGAATTAAAGCTATTCTACTGTGGGGTTCAAAAATCTTTTTATTGCAGGTGTTTAGGAAATTGGTGAAGTTATCTTTATTTTTATTGTTTTAATTTTTGAACCACCAGTTTTGAAATGTTTTTGTGGAAAGTTTTTCTCTTAAAGACAGTTTTAAAATAATTACCTATACACAGGGATTAAAATGGGGCGCATATGTATAACAGTATATTAAAATAACCATAATATCTTATGGGTAGTTTGATTTTTAGATAAGTATTACTTATAAAGGATTACTAGTTAAATATTTCATTAATTACTATTACTATTTCATTAATTACTATGAATAAGATTTATAATTGGAAAGTCATAACACTTTCAATTAATTTAAGATTCATAACTCTAGGGAGTTTTTTTTTTTCTCTTGTGTAGATAAGAGGAAAAGCATGAAGCACACTATCCTAATCCTAAAAAGTTCCATAAAAACATAAATACTCCCCCCTTTCCATTTTCTACCTGGAGCAGTAGGAATGTTTGAAGGTGCTTGCAATTAGGAAAGGCAGACATATATCTTATGTATAAAAAGGTAGTAATTCTGGTTCCTGTCAATAGTTGGTTCTTAATTAAACGAATATACCGTATATTGTGTGGCAAAAGAAGATTAATGTTTTATTTTATATTATGTATAGATAAGATGTATAGAAAGATAAAATGACATTTATTTTAAATTAAGAAATTCTAACTAATAAGAAACTGGTGTAACTTTGAGATAAGAAAATATTAACAGAATATGAAAAGCAGAGGCTAAGAAAAATATGTTTCTGTTTACAGAGTAAACATGTCTATAGATCTGAAATTAGTCAAAGTCAAATACTTCTTAGTCAAACAATCTATGAGCATATTGTTCCACAGCACATCTGACATAACCAAATACAAGATCGAAACATCAAGGATTATGGTTCTCATAAACCTCTGCCTAACTACATAATTTCTATTTGTTGGATAAACATTCTAACAAATTAACGGTACATCTATGGGCTCAGTGCTTTCAGGACTTATAGTGGAAGCTATTATACAATATTTAGAAGCCATAGCACTTCCACAAATGCAACCAAAAATATAGATCAGATATGTCAACAACACCTTCACCATAATAAAAAAAGGACCAATTAGAGGATACTCACACAACCACCACCAATATCTTAATAGGAAGAGAGAGAGAGAGAAATAATAACATATTACCCTTTCTGGACATCCTGATCAGCAGAGGACATAAGAAACACAAGTATCGAATTTAAACCAGAGTCCTTTCTATTAGGGATCTTTGATAAAGAACTACCAAAAAAAGGTGAAATATATAATAATACATATTTTGACAGTGGTCAGATTGGCTTTTGCACAATGTTGGAAACAGCCTCATGTTCCATCAGACGAGAAGATTACTTAAAAAATTTCAAGTTGTGCAGAAGTGGACAAATTAACCTTGGCATTAAAAGATAAAGATACTTCAATATATTATGACAGCTGGAACTGCTGGTACAAATGGATAGACCAAAGATAGATTTCACACTAAAAGGCAAGAGAAGATATGATAGAATCGTAGTAGTGATGTACAGATATATGTAAGGATTAATTGTGTATATGGCATAAAATAAGGATAAAAAGGAGGTCTCACAAACTGTTGAAGATGAAAATGTTTTTAATTGTTTTCTATCTTTTTCTTTCTATTCTTTTTTTTCTTGTTTTCTTTTTCTCTCTTGCATTTATGTATGTGTTGTTGGTCTATTTTAATTGTAAAATCAATAAAGTATATTAAAAAAGAAACAAAGAAACCCAAGTATACAAAAAACCTTCCACACCAACAAAAGTGTTCCACTACCAAAGAAACAACCCAATCTCCCACAGGAAAGCTGTGTGTAATAACTTTATTTAGATGAGCACAAACTGACTTACACACCCTCTACAACAGAAAAAGGAAACAAAGCACCATATGACATATTCCAAGAAAGTGGGTATCCACGCAACTTTATCAAAAAGTGCCTGACCATTCAACCAATACAGCATAAACAACACAATTCCTAACATTGCCATATATCAAGAACATCTCAGAAACCATCAACCGACTACTACAACCACATGGAATCAGTGTAGTACACAAGCCAACTAAATCTCTTCAAAAGATATTAAGTAAATCAAATGAGCAGCCCCAAGAAGAAAAAACAGTCATTTACAACAAGGGTCCCCAACCCCACAGTCCTCAGTTCGCTACTAAGCCACAGCCCATTTGGAACTAGATTGTGCAAGTGAGGCAAGAGCATGTGCGCATAGCTCCACTTGCACAAGTGGCAAGCAAGCACTCACAGCTGCACTTGTGCAAGGGGGGGTGCTTGCACTTGCATGCAAAATTGTATTTGTTTGAGCAGCGAGCATACATACAGCAGCGAGCATGCATACAGCATACACTTGCGTACATAGAGTTGCACATGCTCTCTACTGGTCCACCAAGCCAGAAAGTTGGGGACTGCTGATCTACAACATACAATGTAATGACTGCAAAAGCCACTATCAGGACAAATAGACAGAAAACAGGCAGAATATATCTTTCAACACCAACTAGCAGTCAGAAGACATAATGAAAACCCTTTAAATTCATAACATATGGACAGATTTAATCATAGTTTTAACTGGGAAACGGTGACCATCCTAGACCAAATCAAGTCCAAAAACCTCCCAGAGGCTTGGCACTCTGACATATTAGCCATCAATAGATACATAAACATAAACAATATTTACATACAATGCAAAAGAGGTGGATAGCAAGCCAAAAAAGAAACAGAAATATCAAAAGACTTCCCCACAAGCAATCACCACTTAGATGAGCATAGATTACTCCCAGGATTAAAATAAAGACCAACAATCAAGTGAAAAATACCTCAATCAAGGATCAAGCAAATAAGCCAACAGTGAACAGCCCAACTAAAGAACCTCTGAGTCTAAGACCACTTCCAGCAACATTGATAGGGCAAGACTATAAACAGAGGAGCAAACCCCATGATGATCTTATGACAGGTCTGCAAGAACATCAAGGACCCCTCATAGAGCAAACATTATTGTAATACTTGATGGATTTCATTCTATTAATGGTTGGCTGAATTTCAAATAAAGATGATTTATAAAAAAGATGGAAAATTAATCCTTGGTGTGACCATTTGTCAAAGCAATTGGATAAACATATTTTTTTCATTATTTGATGTGCTTCGTTTTCAGCTTGAAATCAAGAGAAGGTGTTTTAATGCTCCTATCAGGAGTGTCTGACAAACACTAGATATTTATTTATAAAATAACATTACAATTTATTTGCTTACATGCAGATGTAATGAAATAATTTCATGTCTATTTGACTACCTGCTAAATGGATTTTGGCTCATTTAGATAAATGCCCTCCTCTATTCTATGTATGCACTTTACCAAAACATTTATGGCTATGAATCAGTGGTGGGATTCCATTTTTTTTACTACCGCTTCTGTGGGCATGGCTTGGTCGGCATGGCAGGGGAAGAATACTATAAAAACTCCAGTCTGAAGTAGTAGTTTATGGTTTGTTTGTTTGTTTATTTATTTATTTAGTCAAGTGATTATTAGATAACAGGTATAAGTTATAGTTATGAATGCATGAAATGGATTACTCAAAATTTCATGAAATTACATGAAATGAACTACTCAAAATTTCCACTACCGGTCAGAACCTGCTGAATACCACCTCTGCTATGAAGTAAAGCAAGTTTTGTTTTTCTAATAATACATGTATTAAACTGGAACGAGGATTAACCAATGGCATTAACAATGAATTGGATATATAAAATGTAGTCTTTGAGTGATACAATGTATCTATATTGAAAATTATATCATTGGAATCCAAGATTATAAGTGAAAAACCTAAAAATAGAATTTAGATTCACTAATGATTGCCAGAATTATTTTTTTACTAAAACATATCTCTGCATAATTTATTTAAAATTGTTAAGATGTGCCTAATTTTCTTTGGAACCATTTACCTGTATTCTTAATTTATTTCAGTGATATTAGCAGTTTAATCATAATGTCCAAGTTGTAATTTTAATACTTGTATGACAAAGCAATCTTAAGTTTTGTATGTTATATTGCTTTTTATATATATTTCTTTAACATCATTGTGAAAGGTTATAATTGGATCCAAAGTTAGTTATAATTGAAATAGACGTTAAAATGAGTGAAACATATTCGTTAAACTTGTTTTCATTAAACATTAAACTGAGTATGTTTTACAGTATTTCAACATATTTTATAGACTATATGAAAACGCATTTTAAAATTATGCAATTAGTTCCTTTTTTTCCTTTCTGATGAAGTATATTTGCTCTGTAATTTGATTACATTCTAAACATGAATTGAAAACCAAATTAATTGCGTGTAACTTAAGCTTTAGAAGACAGACAAGAAATAATCAGTCCAGTTAAAATTATTAAAACGAAGAAATATTTAATAAAACATTCCAGAAAAAATATTAACAAAGAACAGAAATAGTTAGTTTCTCATTTTGAATGCATAGTACATAACACTGATTAAAGAGAAAACTGAACAAAAATGTAAGGGACAATAAACATTTCTAGTTGTTTTTGATTTGCAACTAGTGACATTGTTAAATTGTCTCACATACCTCAGAAAAGGCAAACCACTAGATTTACACTACCAAATACTTATTGAAATCATCCCAGAAGTAGCAATAAACTTTTACAAATATTTTATATTAATATAATTATTATATTAATATATTACAATTTCCAATTTAATGCTGGGAAATAGTGAAATCCAGCCTCTGAAGAGATCGATGGTTGCTTTGCTCAATTAATGTAAACATACCATTTCTGATATTCTGAGTCAAGTGGCCAAATCTGAATTTATCCAAAGGCTAAACTGATCTGGTGCCTTCCGGTTTACACAGTTTAAATAAATGAAAGAATATGAGAAAAGCTCTTTTAAGAAATAGAAACTTTATATGCAGGCCTATCTACATGGAGTCAATTTATCACATGATTTCGTAGACACTCTGGTATCATGTCAAAACTAGTCATTTGTCATGTCTGTATTTCTAATAATTGTTTCTGGCACTATATAATAAACAGTCATCGTTTGTGGCTTCATGCATCAAGTTAACATACCACTAGGAAAAAGAACAAAAAGAAAAAGATCAATTAAAGTAATAAAGAATATTTTGCAAGATGAGAGATAATGCAATAGGTGCAACAACTTTTCCAGTGCCTTCTGGTAATTTGACATACTGTGCTATACTCCCAAATGGTTGGAAGTCCCTTGCTCATGGTTTCTTTATATTGAGTGGGTTCATCTGCTTCAGTATCATTTATGTTGTTAGCTGGTTGTAGTTTACAGATAAGGTCCTCCTCGGGGTTGACTTACAACATTCTTTATGGAATGAACTTGTCCTCACAGACAGTCTATTCTTCACACTATACAGCAGAGATCTTATCACGAACAGTGCAAGAATGACATAGACCAATCCAACCAATATTTGGTTCTTTATTTGCTCACATGCAATAGACAGATAGACTTGCCAGATTAAATCTTTACACTCTTACCCTAATGGATATACCCTGAAGAATTTTAGGGAGCCACTATTTTCTCTTTTTCTGCCTCCTATCCAACTCCAGGCTGTATTATCTATTGCCTCAGTCCCAGTGGTGGGATTCAGCCAGTTTGCACCAGTTCGGGAGAACCAGTTGTTAACTTTCTGAGCAGTTCGGTGAACTGGTTGTTGGAAGAAATCATTAGGGCAGAGAACCTGTTGTTAAATTATTTGAATCCCACCACTGCTCAGCTCCCTCTCATTGGAATAAATTTTCTCTTTCCTGGGAAATTGCTGCTTCACTGTACTCTATCACAGATTTACACCATTTGTATAATGAACACAATGCTGATCAATACAAAGTAGCTCATAATATATCATGTAATATAAAGTAATTTTGCCTCTAAACTTGGATAATCAATTCTGTGTATATTTATTCAGAATGAGCTTCTCCTATATTGCTATTCAGTCAAAATCAGGTAGAAGAGAGAAAGAAGAATCCTTACCTCTCATGTCAACGCACATATCCATTTATATATTTTTCTGTTATGTTTCTCTGGATTACAAGCTGAAGAAGAGAGCTACTAATTTATATTTCTATACTTATAACATATAGAAGTCACCAGATTATCAGAGACTTGAAAGGGTAAGTAAAACTGTTCAAAAGCCAAGTTTAAGTAGCAAAATTGGAGATCCTACAGACAAGGACAGGAAGGCCTGGAGGAACGTTGTCCATGGGTTTGTGATGGGTCAGACATGACTTCGCAACTAACAACAGACAAGAAAGCATTGCATAGAGATTTTGAGTAAGCATATGCAGCCCCATTTCTTTTTTGTTTAGTAATACTTACTTAAAATATAGTGTACTTCATGCACCTAAAAAGTGATTTTTAAAAACTTCAAATAGAAAATAAACTTGTCTATTTGAAATAGTGCCACTGTCACAACAGTGTCTTCTGTGACTTTTGGCTATTAAAAAAATATGTAGCCTCTGGTTTTTAATAAGCTGCTCTTTCTGGTAATAAGGCATATGAGAATTAATTAATAATAATTAGTTATTTCTATATATTAATTGGTGTATTTGTTCAAGACCTCATTTCTAAACTTTAATTTTACATACAAAAGTAAAATCAGCAATTAAATTAATACTTTTTAAAATATACCTCTGCATCTCATTCAGCTTTCCAAATATATGGATTTTTTTTTTGTTTCTTACTGAAACAGAATAGAATAGAATAACAGAGTTGGAAGTGACCTTGGAGGTCTAATCCAATGCGCTGCTCAGATAGGAGATCCTAATAAACAGCTTTGTTAAAGATCAACTCTGCAACTATAGCTAGCCAATTCGAGCTTAATATCAGGATCAGAGGGTTAATTACAGTATTGTAGTACTTTTCTTAACTGAAGCATACAAAAAGTGGTAATTGTAAATATTTTTCCTTGTTCAGCAAATCTAAAAAGACCAATCTTAAAATATTTGAAAAAAATGTTATTGTTTCTTTCAATTAAAAAAAGTATATTGAATTTCTTTAACCAATTTATTTCCATAGTATCATATGTGTGTTTTTATTGGTTTCTTAATAATGCATTCTTTTAAATTTAATTTTATATAATGTTTTATGAAGAATTTTTTTTAATCAACCATTGATAAATAGCAAAATAACAGGTCTCAAATATGGCACAGAGCAGACTTGGTGGAATATCCATGACAAGATATTTAGATACCATGATGTGTCTAGACATACAAAAATTAGAATAATAAAAGAAATGTTATTCTCTGTGATTATAAAATAGAATTTGGAGTTTGAAGAAGAACAGAAAAG
This sequence comes from Pseudonaja textilis, assembly GCF_900518735.1. The sequence continues at coordinate 8,696,561 of NW_020769346.1, read as the reverse complement.
TATGGACAGTTTTGAACTTTGGTGTTTGAGAAGATTCCTGAGAATACTATAGATAGCAAACAAGCAAATCAAGCAAACCAGTCAGAATTATCATTCAAGGCACAAATGATCAGACTTAAATTATCCTCCTTTGGACACATTATGGCCAATGATTCATTGACTTTTTTGAAAAGATTTGTCAAACAGTATTTAGGTATTTATATATACAATGCTAAAATGTTCTAAGTACTGTACTTATAAAATAGTAAGAAATACCTGTATCAGAGTTCACTCCAAAAAAAACCCCTCAATAATTTAATTACTGGTAAGAGCCATGGTGGTGCAGTGGTTAGAATGCAGTACTGCAGGCTAATTCTGTTGATTGCCGGCTGTCAATATTCAGTTCTCACTGGCTCAAGGTTGACTCAGCCTTCTATCCTTCTGAGGTCAGAAAATAAGGACCAAGATTATTGGGGGCAATATGCTAACTCTGTAAACTGCTTAGAGAGGGCTGTAAACCACTATGAAGCAGTATATAAGTCTAAGTGCTATTGTTATTGCTACAGTTGGTTTTGTCTTACAATCACAAGTAAACCTAAAATTTCCATTGCTAAGTGAGACAGTTGTTAAGGGAGTTTTGCCCCGTTTTATGATCTTTCTTGCCACAATTGTTAAGTGAACCCCCACAGTTCTTAAGTTAGTAACACAATTGTTAAGTGAATCTGGCTTCCCTATTGACTGCTTGTGAGATATCTCAAAAGGTGATTAAATTACCCTGGGACACTGTTACTGTCATTAAATGACAACCGTCAGTTGCCATGTGGCTAAAATTTATCATGTGACCATGGGGCTGTTGCAATGGTTGCAAGTAAAAAAATGGTCTTAACTCACTTTTTTCAGTACTGTTGTACTTCAAACAGTCACTAAATGAAGTCCTGTATACAGGTAGTCCTTGACTTAAGACCACAATTGGGATTCCAATTTCCATTGCTTATCAAGGCAGTTGTTAATGAATCATGCTGATTTTACAACCTTTTTTTGCCAGGGTTGTTAAGCAAATCATTGAATCACAGTGAATCACACGGTCATTAAGCAAATCTGGTTTTCCCCCATTGACTTTGGGATCTAAATCACAGCTGTATAAAAGCCCTGGATGCACCCTATATACTAATCATGTGTTAGCAAGACAGGGTTGTCCTGCAGCAACAACCTAGACAAATCTTTTCCAGGCTGATGTATCACCAGCTTGTGCCTTCAATTTTATAAATAGCACTGCAATAGTGATGTCCATCACTTCATTCACTTCTCTTTTGTTTCACTTTTCTAGTATTGTAGAATTCTCAAAAAAAATTACCTACAGTTCCATTAAGTTGTAAGTTTTAATGTGACCATTAAATGCATTAATAGCATAGAATCAGACACATGATTTTGAGAGAAATAGGCAAAACTTCAGCAAGAGGGCTGAAAAATACACCTTTCTTAAGTACTAGGAAACAAGACAGCATTCAGAAAAGATTCAAGCCGTGTCCCTGATTTACTGGGATGTAAGAGGGATGGTGTAGTATATTGGTTTTGCATACTCATAATACTGCATTCCTATTGGAAAGATACTGCCACCTGGTGATTGGTAGATAACAGTTCTAATTGGCCGCCTAAGTGGCGGATGTTTTAAATAAATGCCATTGGTTGTGAGCCGCGAGCAGCCGCTATAAAAGGGGCTGCCGTGGCTCGACTTTAGTTGAAGTTACTAACAGTTAAATAAAGAGCTGAACTCAACTCCGGTCTCGAGTCTACTTTGTTCCGACAATAGAACACTGGCGACGAAGGTGGGATTGAAGGAACAAAGACCGTAAGCACATGGCACCGGAAGCCAAACAATCAACAAAATGGCCAGCAACAACTCGCCACCTGCACCATTCAACCCAGCCAAAGAAGACTGGGAATCATATATTGATGAATTTTATAAACGGGATCAATGAGAAGGCAAGAATATTGGAGACTTCGTAGCAGCACTAAGGGACATTGGAGGGGCATGCAAGTTCCTCAACATGGATGAAGCCATGAGGGATTGCATGGTCCTAGGATTGAGAGACGCTACCCTGCAGAGCAAACTGCTTAATCGACCCAACATTACTGTAAATAAAGCCATCGCTGAAGCAACCGCAGCTGAGGCAGCAAAAAAATCTGCGGCAAAAATGAAGCAAATGAATACGGCCAACAGTCCAAGGCAGAGCAGAGAAAAGAAAGCGGAAGGTACCCAGAAACATACTACCGCAACCACCCACCATGAAGACATCGAGTCATCAACCGACTCTGAGGAAGAAGACGAAGTGGTAAACAGACTCCAGGCAGAGCGGAACTGGCGAGAAAGAAGAGGGAGAAAACCTGATTTGGATTGGGACATTTCAAGGTAAAATTCAAGAAACACACTGAAATTCTTCCATTAACCATCGTTGACCGAGACCGCCCCAGCCAGCTTGGTTTAGAATGGTTCACGCCCCTGGGAATTGAAGTGACAGGAATCAACAGCGTCACCATGACAGACTGGGAAAAAGACCTGATAGAGGAGTTCCATGACGTATTTGACGGGACATTAGGCAAATACCATGGAACCCCTATCTCATTTAGCCTAAACCCGAACATAGCCCCCATCAGGCTAAAGGCCAGATGCATTCCCTTTGCGTTAAAGCCAAAAATCGATGAGCAGCTGAACAAACTCATCGCACAGGGGGTGCTAGAGCCAATCGATCATGCAAGATGGGAAACCCTGATTGTGACTCCCATGAAACCAGATGGTTCCGTGCGCACCTGTGGTGACTATAAGGCCATCCTGAACCATGCATTGCAGCAGAGTGCATACCCCATTCCAGTAGTCCAGCACCTTTTGCACTCGGGGGGAGGAAAACTTTTTGCAAAGCTTGATCTCACGCAGGCATATCAACAGTTGCCGGTTGATTCCAAGACGGCAGAGGCACAAACTATCATAACACATAGGGGGGCTTTTAAATGCAACAGATTACAATTTGGTGTCAGCGTGGCCCCCGGTGTTTTCCGAAGCCTGATGGAACTCCTCCTCCAAGGACTAAAAGGGGTGGTTCCCTATTTTGATGATGTATTGATATCAGCCGGAAATAAAAAAAACAACTAAAAGACCGGCTAAGGGCAGTCTTGCAAAAGTTTAGAGAAGCAGGACTCAAAGTCAAAAAAAGAAAAATGCCAACTTGCCACAAATTGGATTGAGTTCCTTGGATATCTTATTGATGAAGCAGGAATCCACCCCACCGAAAAAAAAAATACGAGCAATAAAAGAAGCACCCAGACCCCAAAACAAAACGGATTTGCAGGTATTCTTGGGACTCATTAATTTTTATAATGTCCTTTTGCCACAGAAGGCAACAATAGCGGAACCACTGCATAGGCTACTCGATAAAAAAGCCATCTGGAAATGGGGCCGACAAGAAGAAGCTGCATTCCAAAGAATTAAGGACTTGATTACATCCAAATCTGTATTGATCTAATACAGCGACACGCTACCACTGACTGTCACCTGCAACGCTTCACCATTTGGCATAGGCGGAATACTTAGCCACATACTACCTGATGGCAGGGAGGCACCGATCGCCTTTTATTCCAAAACGTTGTCCAAAGCTGAAAGAAACTACAGCCAGCTGGACAGAGAAGCCTTGGCCGCTATCTCGGGGGTAAAACATTTTCACAAATATCTTTATGGTAGGACATTTTCTTTGATTACTGACCACAAGCCACTGCTAGGAATCCTGGTTGGAGACAGGGCCACTCCCAACATCCTGTCTCCAAGGATGACAAGATGGTCGGAATTTCTTGCAGCCTACAATTACAAGCTCATCTATCGGCCAGGAAAAGCCATACACCACGGCGATGCATTGAGCCGCTCACCTCTACCAGACCACGACAACGACCCAGCTCCACCACACACACACCCTAAAAATTGAAACGATATCGAACTTGCCCATCACCGCATTGGACATTGCAAGGGAGACCGCAAAAGATGCACTAATGGCCCGACTCCTGAACTGGGTGGGGAGGGGCTGGCTGGAAAATGACAAAAACAAGACCTTTAAACTGTTCAAAAACCAGCAAACTGAGCTGTCAGTTGAAAAAGGATGCATACTGTGGGAGGATAGGGTTGTTGTTCCACGAAAACTGCAAGAAGACATGCTGAACATGTTACATGAAGGGCACCCGGGCATGGTCAAAATGAAGTCCCAGGCCAGAAGCTACGTCTGGTGGCCAGGAATAGACAAAGACATTGAAACCTGGGTCAGAACATGTAACAAATGCCAGTCATCCAGACTTACCCCCCCTTCAGCACCGGTCCTTGACTGGGAGACACCCAGAGGCCCCTGGTCAAGGATCCATATAGACTTCGCCGGACCCACAAAGGGATATACATATTTAATCATCGTCGATGCCTACTCGAACTGGTTAGAGGTTAGCATCATGAGTTCAACAACGACTGGAGCCATCACTAAACAACTAAAGAAACTCTTCACCACTCATGGTCTATCAGATGTAGTAGTATAGGACAATGGCCCACAGTTCACAGCTTTAGCTTTTGAACAATTCCTCGCAGAACAAGACATATGACATGCTCTGACAGCGCCAGCTCATCCGGCGGCGAACGAAAGGGCAGAACACATGGTGCGATACATGAAAGAAGCATTAGAAAAACTTGAAGGAGGCAACATGCAAGACAAAATCAACACCATGCTCACCATTCAACATATAACACCGTGGACATCAACAAACAAGAGGCCAGCTGAACTTTTAATGGGCAGAAAATTGCGCTCATATTTGGACAGACTACACACCACCTACAACCCCAAGAAGCCCCCAGACTCCTCCAGTAAGTACCGCATGTTCATACCAGGTGACCTGGTATACGCGAAAAATCTTACCGGAGACCCGTTGTGGTTACTGGCCACGATAACACAAATCACAGGCCCCCAATCATACTGTCTAGAGACAACCAATGGCAGAATGTGGAAAAGACACATCGACCAACTACGCCCCCGACACATCGAACACAACACCGACATACCCCAGAACATGGAGCAAACACATCCACAAAACCCAACAGACAATAATAATAAAACTGGGGGGGGGACCCTTAAATAATAAAGGAAAGGAAAACCCTCCCTTAACAAACCACTGACCAGAAACTGAAAACCCAAAAAGAAATAAAAACTACTTACCATTTGGCGAAGTCGAAAGAAGAGAGCTGGAGGAGAACCAGGGAAGAAGCAGCTGAGCCGACTCTACCTGCCCGAGCACGGCAGAAGGGAGCGACAGCGCCCGTCCAACCAAACCAACGAAGCACAGTGGGAGTGGCATGGCTGAATCATCCTTCCAGGAGGTTCCAGAGAGAAGAACGGGAGAGATGGCGAGCCTGTCCGAACCGACCGAAGTCAACGCAGAAACTGAACTGTGCAGGTCAACTAGGACCCATAAAAGCCCTACTTACGCAACTACGTCACATAACGTTGGATCAAACCAAGAGGGGAGGGGTGTAGTATGTTGGTTTTGCATACTCGTAATACTGCATTCCTATTGGAAAGATACTGCCGCCTGGAGATTGGTAGATAACAACAGTTGTAATTGGCCGCCTAAGCGGCGGGAGTTTTAAATAAATGCCATTGGTTGCAAGCTGCGAGCAGCCGCTATAAAAGGGGCTGCCGCGGCTCGACTTTAGTTGAAGTTAGTAACAGTTAAATAAAGAGCTGAACTCAACTCCGGTCTCAAGTCTACTTTGTTCCGACAATAGAACAGATGGGATAGAGGGTAAAGCAGTCAGGCTATCAAAAATTCTACTATTATACTTGTCTCAATAAAGTAGAGTTCTAACCTTCCTCTAGAGTTGTTTGTGTGTGTGTGTGTGTGTTTAAAGATTGGGACATATTTATTCAAATGTTACATCATTATTTTCAAAAAAAATTACATTACATCAGTTTTCTTTTATACTGCAATAGTGTGCCTCAGACTAAACTTTCTCAAATTGTCAACCCTTAAACAAAATATTTTTAAAACTTTAAATGTTCTGCATTAAAAATGTCACCATTTTCAGTATTTAAAAATCTCTTCACTATGATATCCTTTATCAAGACAAGTTAGACTTATATACAATGTAAAACAGGGAAACATTAAAGAATACACAGCAAGAATATTGCTAACAAAACACACTCATTATCTATTAAAATAAGGACTTCTTATTTACTTCAAACATACATCTATATATTGTACATTGGACATGATTTATACATGATTCAAATATCTTAGCTTCAATCTAATCTTTTTCGTCTTCCTTAAGGTATTATTATTCCTTCCAGTGTTCACTTTACAAAATATGTTTATTATTTTCAGCAGGAGTTCTTCCACAAAAGAAACTTTGTAGGTTGTGATGGTTCATTAACTTTTCAGGATCTGATATATCAGCATCTGCAGGTTATTTTCATTCTTTACTTTTAGTGAAGTCATACAATTTCCACTTCTGAGAAAAATGCAACACTTTCTTCCTTTGGTCTTCAAAATTTTCTTGTAGTCCTTTCCTCCAAAGCCATGGTTCCAAATCTAGCATGCTACCAATTATTTCCTTTCCAAAGTAACAAGCGGACTTGTATTGATTTTCAATGAAGAGAGTGAAACCACCTTGGAGACCAAAATCTATAGAGAAATAAGGCAAACCTTTTGGCACCGATTTGTGAACATCTTTCAAGCCTAGATTAATTAGTTTTTGATTCATGGCCCACTCTTCATCTGATTCCATTATAGCTTTTTTGAAATAGATGGGAGCCATATCCCCCACTTCCTTGGGAGAGAAATACATTTATACACCATGTGGTATTTGATTATACTTAACATTGTCTCCAGAAAGACACAATCCAACTCTTCAGCTTCAAACATCTTTATGAAGGTTTTTCTGAATACCTAAATTTCTTCCCAAATGTCTTCATCTAGAAGTGTGGCAGCTGTGTAATGCTGCATAGAAGTGATCAGGCAATGACCTTCAGTAAGAGACGGGTACCTCAACAAGGATAAGTACACCTTGCAATGATTAGGTGTTTAGGAAGTTCAGAGCTACCAAAGCAATAAGGGCATTTTTCCATGTATGCAGCAAGTCGTTGATGCTCACGGATCGCTTGGTTTCTCTCCCTTTCCCCTGCTTTTCCACTTTCCTCCCTCTTTGCTGCTTTGGAAACAAATATGTCAGAGTGTAATAATCTCATATCAATTTTGTCTGAAAACTTTGATGACATTCCCATATTTTGATCCTTTAATGTATTCATCTTTCCATTCCTGATCAAATCCTTCAGATCTAAATTACCATCATCTTGAAAATATTGAATTCCAAAGATGTATTCTTTTCATTTTATATCTACAAAATGATTCTAGGATAGATTTGAGATGATAATATGAAGTGTCATAATAACAAATTAAGTAAAATATGATTATTTTGTAAAACATGAATAAAAGTTATAGTCAAATGACTGATTAATAAGTTGAAGACTACAAAATGGAAGCACAAAACTATTTGTAAATCAACCAGCACACTGTATGTATATTTATGGAAGATGGCTTGATTTTTTTATGTTTTGTTTGTCTATGTTTGTTTTAAAAACCAATAAAAATTTTTAAAAAAGAAAATATTGAATTCTTTCCTTATCCACATGAGTAGGTATCATTTGATTCTTCTGCTTTCTGCCTACGTGATCCAATGTTTCTTCTGGAATATTAACAGACCATGCTCTGCCAGATTTATCATTTCTAACCAAGATTGCTTGATGGTCTTGAAAACCAGTTTTCTCATCAGTTTTTCTAGCTTTAGCTTGTGTTCCATTGTCCTTTAGCATGCATGCCTTACCAAGCTAAGACTGAAGTTTTGCAGCTAGATCCTTGTTTCCATAAATTCTGCTTTTACAATCCTGGCTCCCGGTTTGTTCATTTTTTCGTTACTGAGAATGAGAGGAGTCTCATCCTCTGAAACAGATGTGGAACATGATGGTTTATTGTCTACTAGTTCCTTTTCTTCCATTGCCGTTTCTGAAATCTGTTCTCCTTTCTCTTTGGACCATGTATGGCTATCCCAGTTCTCGCTGGGATCATAAATAATTGGATTCCAGGCAAGAGTCACAGAATATGAAACCAGATGCTCAAGTTGCTCCTATCAAGAAAAAAAACTACCACTCTGAGACTTAAATTTCCTCCCTGCTAAATGTGCACAGGTGTTGCCTTAAGCTTTTCGGATAAGTTCAGCATCTTGCTGCTTGTTAACTAACTTGCACACCTCTGCAAGATGCAGAGAGCCCAGGAGAAATAGCAGGATGGGAAGTGGAATGAGTGCCTGGTTTTATTATTTCCTAATAAAAAGATTTGGTTGATATATGAAATTTAGAAGTATTGTTTATTTTGAATAATAGCTATACATTTCTTGTTACAGTTTTACTTTTTTATGTTTTGATTTTTGTTGCACATTATTGGAAGAAATATCCTTTTGGGTTCAGTTCCAAGTGGGGGGAAAAGACACTGGAAACATGGAGGCTGTTTGGAAAGATGGTTTAATAGTGGACAGGATCACGTGCCTTGGAGCTCCTAAGCGAAAAATGGAAGAGAGTCCCTGGGTTTTATGCCCTCTGTGGGGATTTGAATTTGAGCTTGTATTCTGATTAGTTGTCAGACTCCCATGGGGCCATGCAGGGGGAACTCTGTAGACCGTCCTGAGTCCCAGACTTGGTTGAACCTTGTTGGATGATGATATAATGAAAGGGCTTTGGGATTCCTATTATGGGTCTGCCTGAAGGAGATAGTTCTTTGTTATGTAGAGTAGACTGGCCCAGGCCTTAATGGTCCATTAGCAAAGATAGGAGGGCTGTTTCTGCCTCTCTGAGTTTCTGCTTCTCTTTTAGCGAAATATTCTGCCTTTTTAGTATATCCTAAAATATTTCATTTCTCTAGGAGAGGGGTGGATTTTAATTTCCAACAACATGAAGCTATAAGTTACTGGACTCATTCTGTCTTTTTTAAAAAAGCAGACATGTAAAAAAGTCCATATTAAAAGAAACCATGAGATTGTAGTTAAACAAAACAAAATCTTACATATTTAGGATTTTATCCTTGACTGAATTACAGATACAGAAAACAGTACATTTTTTTAAACAAACTTTATTCAATTTTTCACATTAAAAACTAAATCTCTTTTTAGTGGACAACATATTCCGGGTCATCACCTTTACATACAAATATGACAGCAATTATACATTGATATATGCATACTTAATTCTATTATTACCTTTTCCATTCCAAATTTTCAGTAAGGAGAGAAACAAACACATTCATTCTAGCCTCTTTCATTAATCTCAATCAAAACATCTTTTTGTTTCATTTCAATTATTTCAAATATAATCCTGTAATATTTATTTTTGAAAATAAAGATAAACAATATGCCTAATAATAATAATAATAATAATAATAATAATAATAATAATAATAATA
>NW_020769346.1:8657098-8687047 GCF_900518735.1 Pseudonaja textilis | reverse complement strand
AATAATAATAATAATAATAATAATAATAATAATAATAATAATAATAAAGTTTAATTCTAAATTCTTTCAGTAATCTCAATCTAAACATCTTTTTATTTCATTTCAATTATTTCAAATATAATCCTTTAAATTTATTTTAAAAATAAAAATAAACAATATATATTTGCCTAATAATAGTAATAATGAAGTTACCAAAGTCTCTCCTTGCTTTTAATAATCTATATTAAACTTATTAATTTAGCTGGTTCTTTAGTCTGTCATATTCTCTTTCCATTACACTTTTTTTAATGAATTCTAAATTAATACAAATTTTAACACACACACACACACACACAAAGAAAAAAGAACAAGTATAGGTTTCCCCCCTTTTACTATTTTGAGTGTGACACTTTAATGATTAGATTATACCATTATTCCCTCATCTTAATTCCCAATAAACCATTAATCATTACATCTTTTCAATTGGATTCCACAGCATATTTCCCCCCCCCTTTAATAAGAGTTATCAGTATCTATATTACCCTATTTTCTAAATATTTTAATTGCAGAAATATTCTTATTACCCCTTGTCACCCTGCAGAATCCCCTTTTTAATTCATCAACCATTATCTCTGAAAAAACAATTTCTTTTCAGCATTTTACTAGTTCTGTGTTTCTTTCTTTCACATGCCTGTTTCTTACTGCTTCTCCTCCCCCTCTTTTCCCCATATCTTTTCTCATTCCAGTTTATATCCCTCTCTTTCTTAATATCTTCCTTTCTCCTTTTCTGCTGGGTCTTTCTGCCTTTCCTAACTTCACAGGTATTCCTTCTTTTAATTGTAAAGAAACAATTTCCTTTCAACATTTTACTATTTCTGTATTTATTTATTTCATATGCCTGTTTCTTGTTGCTTCTCCTCCCCCTCTTTTCCCCATATCATTTCGCATTCCAGTTTATATCCCACTCTTTCTTAATATTTTCCTTTCCCCTTTTTTGCTGTCTTCCTGCCTTTCCTGACTTCACAGGTATTCCCTCTTTTAATTGCCTTCTTAAATCTCAACTTTTTAACCTTCCTTCTTTCCCCACTTCTTTGTAGCATTCTTTGTGTTAATTGTCTATTTAAAATGTCTTCTCCTTGAGTCGATTCCTCCTCCTCTGAAAATCTTTCTTCTTGTTCTTCAATCGCAATTTCCATTTTTTCTAGCACAGAGCAAAGTGATTCGCCTCTTTCCTGTAGTAATTCTTTCATACTTTTAAGTTCCATTTAGAGCTGAGAAAAGTGGAAGAGCAATATTTCCTCATGAATTATCACCTCATTTTCTGAATCTCAAGTATTGTTTATCCATACTGTAGTTTCTTCATCTTCATTTTAAGAAAACTTAGTAGAAGCATTATTTTCAGACTGCAATCTATCTCCCATCTAGGTGATATACATGTGGCTGACAATAAGTTGGGAAGAGTAGATAATTCAAGTATTTATTGACAGTTCTGTGCCATTTAGTTGCATCACTTTGGATTTTGTGTTGGATTTTTTTTTTTTGTGAACTACCACCTTTCCTATCCAAATTGTATCGACATATATCCTCTTTTTGTAGATATGCTACTATTTGTAGGCATATCCAGGTGGAGACAAAACAGCATACAAGGGGAAGGTTCAAAAATTATCCATATGGTGCTTAGAAAACAACCTGTACCTGAATATCAGAAAGACAAAGGAGATGGTGTCTGGAAGAAGAAAGAGTAACCTGCTCCACTTTACATTGAGAGGGCTGTGTGGAGAGAGTTTCTTCCTTTAAATTCCTGGGAGTCTACCTCAGTGAAGATCTCACCTGGAAAAGCAACACAACCAGGTAACCAGAAAGGCCCAACAGAGACTCAACTTCCTCAGAGTCTTGCAAAAAAAAAACAACCCAAAGTGGAACAACAACTGATGACCTCCTTTTACCGGTCCACAATAGGAAGTGTCCTAACTCATTGCATTACGGTGTGGTATGCTGGCTTGACAGCCGCGGATAGAAAGACATTACAGAGGGTGATGAACACAGCACAAAACATTGTGGGCTGTCCCCTAATATCACTAGACAACATTGCTAGGGGATGCTGCCTTAAAAGAATGAGGAAAATCCTCAGGAATGACTCACACCCTAGTCAGCACTTCTTTCTTTTCCTACTATCAGGAAGGAGATATAGAAGTATAGCTAGCCACACAAATAGGCTGAAGAATAGTTTTTATCTGTGGGCTGTCAGACTCCTGAATGGAAAATAACTTTACAACATAGTTCAATTGACTTGAAGGGCCAGCATGACGTGCAATAAGTTCACATGGTGCAATAGGATTGTGTGTTTGTTAGTAGGATTCACAGGGTTAGGGATTTTCTGTCTTTCACTGTGAGATGTATTGTGTTGGGGGGGTGCACGAAGGGACACTCAGCCAATCTCATTGTACACATGTACTCTGACAATAAAGGTTTGAATTGAATTGAATTTAAGGAATAGCAGACAGACAGAGTCACTGCTGATAAAGAGACCCCAATATAGTAGACTATGTGCATTAAACATACTGGACCAGGTGTGTTCTACTAGCCATTTGCAAGATTCTTGAATAATAGATAAGAAATTGTAACTGTGTTAATCTTCTTAATCCTGTGTGATTTCTTTTCCCTCTATCAAAAAGGTAATGAATTTGAATTCCTAGACAGATCCTTTAAATAACACTTTAAGAGAGTTGTCTGGGAATACAAATTCATTTTATTGTTGAACATAAAAGACAAGTGACTTCTCTTCCTAGTAACTTACAACAGAGATACATAGTTCTTGAAATGAAAAAGAAAAAAAATATGTGTGGATAAACCACTATTTACTGCAAGATTGACTTTTTATTCAAGTATTTGTTGTTTTTGATTTTGTTGTTAAATGGAACTCTTTTTGGTGTAAAGTGACAAGCTGAAATGCGGAGACCAAATCTGAGTTTTAATTCAGTTATAGAAATATTCGACTAGGTAAGTTTGGACCAGTCACATCCTCTTAACACATCGTACCTTAATTTAAAGCATGCTGTCTTGAACTCCCATGAGAAAGATTGGTCTGGGAACAATCACAATTTATTGTAAGAAATTAAACTCATTTCCACTGCTCCAAAACCACCTATAGCCAGAAAATTATGTTGTGTTCAAATATACAAAGATTACTACCAAGATCTTAAAAGCACACCTCTGCTAAACTGAACTGATAAATAATAAAACCAATTATCTAGGCAAAAGTACTTAACCAAACAAAAAATCCATTTTCCCACACTTCCCCAATCCCACAATAGACTGTTAGAACACCATCATGCATTTCAATATTTCTGCCCATCATGCAAACCCAAACTGGACAAACATATAGCCCTGTATGAAAGAGTTGACACCATAGAAACACAAATAACATCACTTGTCACCATAGTAGCATCCCTGGACACTTTAAATGAAAGATTAACTAACCTTTAAAAAAAAGACACAACACAAAAACCCAAACATTCAATAGCTACAAATCAACAACCGCATCCTAATCCACAAAAAAACATAAATCCAACAAATAATGATACCTCATTCCTCGTCAGAGAAGTTGTCAAGCGCGAACAAAAACATCCAATGGCCATCTTATTTGGTCTGGAGGACATCAATAACAATGATGACATCACAATTGTCCGCAACATCATCAGCGACTATCAAGCATCAACCATCTTTGCTGATGAAATATTTGACATTTCCTGCATTGGCCCAGAGCTCAAAAACAGAGCCAGCTTTGTGGCCCCACGCTTCTGCAGGGTCATTTGCAAAAATGAATTAAGCAAACATTAAATTCATTTATACTATAAATTCACTCACCAAAAGCAACACCAACCATAAAAACCTCCGATCTTGCCCCGACCTAACCATACAGCAACGTGCCTGCTCCTGTAAACTCCACACAGAACTCAAAAATCATCTAGACAATGGAGAGAAGGATCTGTATATTGACTATCGTACAGTCTATCAAAAGTAAGTCACACAACCCACAACTCAGCATCCAACCCTACTTCAACCAATCCACCACCACCCAAGACTAGGCATGCATGCCCCCAACTATCTCAATTCTAACTACAACTGGCCTTAAATGCAAGCTACTCAATGCAAAAAGCCTTGCGAATAAAATACCTAAATTTCTCCTCTTACTAAATATGGCTAAATTCAACATCATACTTGTCTGTGAAACATGGCTCAATGCATCTCTCCCTTACTCCATTGCCTCAGTAAGAGACAGGGCGTTGGTACTTACCTGATATGCCTGTTCTCTTTGAGCTGTGAAGAGCATCCAGTAGTGGGAGGTGCTTCAGTCTCTGCATGTCTAGGCTGGGCTTAATTTGTGGAATGCTCCTCCTCCTCCACGGGACTCCTCCCCAGCATTCCCCAGTTTTGGCGAAGACAAGAGAAATAAACACCCTAGCCCTCAATGCACTAACAATTCGTTGCCCAAAACAGGACCCCACCGAAGGAAAAAAAGGGTGGGACTGGATGCTCTTCACAGCTCAAAGAGAATGGGTGTGTCAGGTAAGTACCAACACCCTTTCTCCCATGAGCTGTTCAGAGCATCCAGTAGTGGGACATACCAAAGTTTGGCCTGTCCTACGGGAGGGACTCCATCTGGCTTGGAATCCCCTCCTGGTCCCTGTGGACCCATTGCAGAACTCTTCTGCCAAAGGAGGCCTCAGCGGATGCAAACATATCTATTTTATAATGCCTAATGAAGGGTGCTGGAGAGGCCCAGGTTGTGGCTCAACAAATTTCAGTTATAGGTGCCTGCGTGGTCCACGCTGCCAATGTTGCAGCACTCGTTGAATGAGCTGTTATGCCCCTGGGCACCTGTAGTGATTGAGTCGGATACGTTTTTGCTATCGTGGCCCGTAGCCAACAGCATATTGTGGAAGATGAGATCTTGCATCCCTGAGTGTTGAGCTGAAACGACACAAATAAAGCTTCTGTTTTTCTGAAAGTCGCTGTGTGGTGAATATATAATCACAATGCTCACCTCACATCAAGCCGATGCCATTGTAGTTCCAACCCTTGGGATGACCTGGGACAAAAATTAGGAAGTATCTAGGGTGGCATGCTTTTTTATGGTATAAGGGAACTAAAACAGAGGGCTATTTTAGAAGACATCATATACGAGAGTCTATGTGGTTAAATTGGGAGAAGAATAAAAGACAATGCTATTTGAAAATTCCAGTCTGGTTATCGACTATTGAAGCATTTCCCTATCCTATAATATATAAGAAGGAACAAACAGTTAGATATAGGGAAATTCTGAATGAAAAGGGTGAACTTAAGTCTATGCAAAAACTAGAGGAACAAGGTATAAAGATGAATTGGTTTTCATATGCACAAATACATTCAAGGTATGATAAAGATTTTAAAACAGAAGGTTTTTATGATAAATTGACTGACTTAGATAAGATCTTGACAGGTACTGATGAAAAGGTGATTAAAAGATTATATGGATATTTATTAGAAATTAAACTAGAAGAAGAACAAGAGAAAGAAACTATGATTGCTTGGGGGAAGAATTTTGGATATGGGATTGATTTAGAGAAATGGCAAAAACTGTGGACTCAAACTTATAAAATGACAATGTCAACAGCATTTTAAAAAAAATTGTATATGATGTTTTACAAGTGGCATTTTCCCCCAACAAGAATAGCAAGAAAGTTCAAGAATAAATCCGAAAAATGTTGGAAATGTCATCAGATACCTGGCTCATATTACCATATGTGGTGGACTTGTGCGGACGCTAGAAAATACTGGACTAAAATCCACATGTGGTTGGAAAAAATGACAAAAAAACATAGAGACTTGAAACCAGAGATATTTTTATTGGGAATTTTACCTGATACATACAGTAAAGATTTAAAATATTTGATTGTAAATGTATTAACAGCGGCTAGGATTGTATTTGCTAAAAATTGGAAAAATGAGAAAATACCATCGCAGGAGAAAACTATTAAGAAAATATTGGAATGTGCTGAAATGAGTAGATTGACATTTGAAATTAGAGAACAAGAGGATAAACAATTTTACAAAATTTGGGACCTTTTCTATCAATGGTTAGATAATAAAATACAATAATAGAATATGTAGAATTTTAGAAAATAATGAATATATAAAGATGTATTTATTTTCTTTTTTGGTTATTATGTCTATAAAATGTCTTTAGGATAGATTTAGGAGGATTATATGAATTGTTATAAAATAAGCTAAGTAAATTATAGTTATCTCACAAAGTATGAATGAACAAAATCATAGTCAAATGATTGTTTAATAGTGATACCAGGGTATTCAATTTTTGATTGATAAGATGAGTTATTATGCAATGTAACTGTAATTGAGACTATGAAACGAATGCACAAAAAATTTGTAAACCAACCGACACACTGCTTGTACACTTATGAAAGAAAGTTGGCTATTTTTATGTTTCATTTGTTTTTGTTTGTCTTTAAAAACCAATAAAACTTGCAAAAAAAAATATTAGGAAGTATCTGCTCTTGTGCCCTGTAAAAAGCCAAATTAATTTTGGGCATAAACGTAGGATCAGGACGAAGGACCATCCGCTCAGAATGGAAGACGCAAAAATCTTCTCTGATCGACAAAGCTGCCAGTTCCAAAATACGATGAGCAGAAGTGATTGCTACAAGGAAAACTACTTTATACACTCAGAAATTGGAGACTTGACGATTTCAAGGGTTCGAAAGGGCACTTAGTGAGTGCAATGAGGACCTTGTTAAGGTCTCAAGTGGGATAACAGTGAACCTCTGGCGGGTGTAAATTTGTGGCTCCTCGGAGGAAACTCTATATGCGTGGGTGATGAGAAAGAGACAGTAGACCCTCACAAGTGACAACCGATGCCAAGGCTGCCACCTGTCTTTTAACTTATTAGGTGATAATCCCTTGTCAAACCGCTCTTGTAAAATCTCTAGGATTTGAGCCACTGATGGAGAGATGGGATCAGTTTGAGACTTAGTACACCATTTACAGAAACTGGACCACATGGCATTGTAAATGTGGGTTGTTGGGGGGCATCTGGCAGCTTGGATGGTGGCAATAACTGTTGGAAAACTTTTCGCTCTTCAGACGTCTCCACTCAACCTCCAGACAGTCAGGTGCAACCATTGAGGGTCCGGATGTTGAAGGGGTCCCTGGGTTAGCAAAACCCTGTCTGGAGGAATTCTCCATGGTGTTGATAAGGATAGACTGTGAAGGTCTGCAAACCACAGCTATCTGGGCCAGTAAGGAGCTACTAGTAGCAGCTTCTGGAAGACCTTGGGGATCAGTGGAAGTGGTGGGAATGCGTACAGAAGTTCCAGGGGCCAACGGCAGCGGAGCGCATTGAAGTTCTCTGCTCCTTGTGAGGGGTACCTGGAAATGAATCTGGAGAGCTGAGAGATGTGAATGTCCTGGGGGCAGAAGCTGGTGGTTATTATAACAGAATCTCAAAAATTTATAGAGGGAAGGCCGAATAGAAATATGTAAGTATGCCTCTGTCAGATCTATAGACATAAGGCCATCACCTTTTCTGATACTGAATAAGATAGATTGCAGGGTGTGCATTTTAAATTTGCGATATGCTAAGAAACAGTTCAGATGTTTCAAATCTAATATTGCTCTCCACATACACCCTGAACTTTTGGGAACAACAAAAAGATGTGAATAGAAACCTCCTGCTCGTTGGTTGGTAGCTACTGGTTAGATGGCTGATATGTCCAGTAGATGTTGGATAGCTGTTTCCATAAGAAACAGATCTCTGGAAAGAGGGAACGATCTTCACCAGATCTCTGGAAAGAGGGACGACATGAAACAGTCTGGGGTGGGTGGATTGAAACTCCAGCGCAAGGCCAAATCTGATCGTGTCTCTGACCCGGGAATCAGATGTTGAGGAGTCCCATTGGTCCGTGAATAATTTAAGGCATCCACCAATGGGAGTCGGGTCCATGGAGTTATCTTGGATGCTGGAAAGACCTGTTCCCTGCTCCTCTAAAGAACCTCTTGGATTGGCCACCCGTTCTGTTCCTATCCCCAAAGTAGGGCCTCTCTGGCTGTTGTCCTGGTCTGAATGATGGGGGGTCTCTGGTATCTGGGTGAAAAGGGTTCCTGATAAAAGGGCCCAAAGGATCCCCTCCAAAAGGACTGAGGGTTTCTAGAATCTGACTTCCGAAAAAGGGAAGATAGAATTTTCTTTTTGTTTCGGGTTTTGATAAGCAGCGGGTCGAGGGCAGGGCCAAACAGTCTGTCTCCCGCAATAGGAAATGAAGCCAGCTTGCATTTATGCTTAATGTCTGCTTGCCAATGTTTTAACCATAGTAAGCATCAAGCTGTGACATGTGAATTAATGGCTCTGGCTGAAAACTTAACTGCATGATAGCTTGCGTCAGCTGAAAATTCAGCGGCTGCTATAAGTTTTGCAATGTCTTGGTGTGCTCTAACATTGGAATTAGGGACATGCTCCCATAAGGGACAGAGCCATCTGAGAGAAGAACGGGTAAAGAAGGAAGCGGCCGTGGCCGCTCTGATGGCCCATGCATCAGACTGATGGGCCCTACATAGGGCCAGCTCGGCCCATTTTTTCCTCCAGCTTTAATGCCTTCAGAACTTCACTGGGAACGGAGGACGAGGATGCTAATCCCACAAAAGTTTGTCTACCTCGGGAGTATTCAACAATTTTGAGAAATCAGGGGCCAAATTAAAGTATTTCCTGTCATATCCTGTGGGGGCAGGGTACACTGCTGCCAATGCCCACTGTTTCTGTACCAGGTCCGCAAACATGTGAGGAACTGGAATCACATCTGCCTTGACTACCGGTTGGTTGAAAATTAAATCTTCTGGTCCCTCATCTGAAGGAGTTGGAATGGTAGGAGGGGCCGACCTGTCCAGGCATATGGTAGTTTTGGCCTTGAAAATGGTGATTTAAAGAATTGTGGGTGGAATAAGCCTGTAAAAACAGGTTGGTCGGGAACGAGGCCCTAATCGTCAGACATGCCCCTTTCTAAGGGTTCCGCTTCCGACAGGGCCGGGTCGCTGCCATGTATGGACCCTGATTCAATATGTTCCATTTGATCTTGGTGTTCCCCCTCTTCCGCCGCCTCCTCTTCCTCCTCCTCCTGTGGCCTTTGGAGGGGTATATCCCCCTGAAACTGTACCTGGGTGAAGTGTTGCTCTGATCTGGCGCATGACCGTAATGATTGTGAATCATAATCAGTGGGTGCTGGATGTTCCCTGGTCAGAACCACATGTTGCAGACCTGTTGCAATTCCCTAGCATATGGCCAGCTCCATCCACACCTTCATCCTCTCTGGGACTTCATCTGGAAGAATGTCATCCTGGCAAAGCCGGCAGCTGTTGGTGTGAACGTAGCTTCGGGGGCCCGTCGCATGGTCGGTGTTCCACTTAACTGGACTTGTTGACTCTGGGGAGGCAAGCTGAGAGGAAAAGATCTAGGGGAGGAGGAGGGTGAGAGGAAGTAGATGGTCCTCGACTGGGGGCCGAAGTAACTTGAGATGTCCTGTGCGTCTCCCGTGTGCACTTATCTATTTGTTTCTCCAATACCTTGTGGTGCCTTTTGGCACCTTTTTCTGAGGCCTTAGAATTCCTTTTTGTTTGTTTAGATTTGTGTTGAGATTTAGACTTGACCTTTGAGGTTGAGGTCTGGGAGCTACTACCACCTGCCATTTGGATTTAAGATTTACAGTATGTTCGTTATTCAATACTATACTGAATAGGCGGTTGGCACGCCTAGGGGCCTGACCCAAGAATGGACAAGGTGCCCTGAAATAGAATTCCCCCTTTAAAAAAAGAAGAAGATATATATCTGTCTATAATATGAGTCGTATCTCAATAAATTATTATTATTATTATTATTATTATTATTATTATTATTATTATATTTAGTGATAATCACTGTATATGTATATGTATATTAGTATAACAGTCAAATTTTCTGAATATTCCAAACAGCCAAATTAAGAACGCCTAACAGGCCAGAATAAATCAGAGGCCTTCAACAGTTTCTGTGCACAGGTAGACACTAGCCTGGGTGCTCGTTGTTGTGCCGCTTGATAGATAGAGCTGTGAGGGTTACGCCAACAATTTATATATTAAATGGCCTCGAATATGGGTTAAAAACGAGGGTACAATAAATCTCTGGGGTTCTGGAATGGAAACCTCTAATGGGAAAAAAAAATTACCTCACACAGCCTCTAATGGTACACACTCAGTGCAGCCGTGTGGTCTGCCTGAAGAACAATGGCGTCCAGCCATTAACTTTTGGTGCGCGCTGCCAGCAGAAATCTCCCGCCCTGACAAGGATTCACCCCAGGTGGCTTCTCCTTTTGGCTAAATGGTGGGGAGGAGTGAGAGAAAAAACTAGGTGTTTAAGCCCCAAGGTGGCGTTCGTAGGGGGAAAAAGGAAATACAACTCAGATGACAAGCGAGAAAACGCCATACCGTTGTTTGCAAATGGCGTGACTATCGCTATGGCAAGGGTAGCACTAGCGGTTGGGGGCACGAAACGAAAGTGAAGCCTCCCTCCACTTCGGGGCATGAGCGGCACTTCCCAATGTTGCAATCGCTGACTGCCAGATGGAAAAGGGGAGCGTTGGAAGATCATAAGTTAATTTGGAGGCTATAGTGCCTTAAGGACAGATTTACAATCTCCAAACCTGAGCAAACAGTAATTCTCCTGTTTCGGCCAAGGAAGAGACAGAAAAGCACTGCTTATCCTTCACGAGGCTGAGCCAAAACTCAGGAACGCTGGGGAGGAGTCCCGTGGAGGAGGAGGAGTGTTCCACAAATTAAACCCAGCCTAGACATGCAGAGACTGAAGCACCTCCCACTACTGGATGCTCTGAACAGCTCAGGGGAGAATATCATGTTTACTGATCAGATCATGAAATCCATAGAGGAGATGGTGTTGCTATCTTCTATAAAAAGTCCTTACATCTAAAAAACATCCAAGTTACCCAAGAACTTGCTCTTCCTGAGACCATCATCTGTGAACTGTCCTTAGATATATCACATTTTAGTTCTTACTATGTTACAGAGCCCCTGATTATGACATCAAACATGCAAACAAGCTAAATACACTACTAACATGGGCAGCATCCTGCCTACATGCTTTAATCTTTCTTGGTGACTTCAATCTACGTCATATTAACTGGACCCTAAATGAATTTACAACTGCACCCATACATGCAACCTTCTACAATGCTGTAACAAATTTGTGACTGGAAAAACTAGTAACCAACAATACTAGACTTAACAACTGCTTCGACCTCATCTTCTGCAATAGTTTGAATTCAATTTACGGAATACAAATTAAAGAAGCCTTTTCCAACATTGACCACAACATGATGACTTTTGTCTCAACATACATGCACACAAAATCATCACAATGACAGAATCCTCAATTATAACTTCAAAAAAGGCAACTATGATCTTACAAACAACACTCTCATCCTTTGATTGGCAATTTCTATTCACTGGATGCAATACTGTTGAAAACCATTACAACATATTTTTTACTTGAAGTCAAAAGAGTCATCAAACTATATGTACCAATAATAACTCCCAAAACCAGGAAAAACAGATTACCCATAACAATAAGGAAGCTTCAATACAAAAAGAGATTACTTTGGCAAAAAAACAAACCTGGTCATGTTGCCAACTTCAAAAGCTGATACAAAAATTTATGCCACCAGATAAAAACTGAATGCACTAATTATCACATTAAACAATAGGAAAACCTTCTATGCACAAATTCCACCCATGCTTTCTACAATTTTGTAAACAATAAACTAAAAGACTCAAGGTCCATCCCATCCTTGAAAGGACCTAATGGTAAAGACTGCAATGATGACACCATCAAAGCCAACCTCTTTAACACATTCTTTGGCTCAGTATTTGTAAACAGCAATGGATCATGCCCAGTACTTCCTTGTCGGACCACAGACAACTACAATGATCTAATACATATTGATTTTACAGAAGACAATGTGGAAAAAGCACTACACAATCTAAAACCATCTCTATCTATTGGACCGGACGGAATATGTGCCTACTTTTTAAAAACTGCTATAGCCAAACCTCTAAGCATTATCTTTGAAAAATCTTTCAGGACCAAAATTATGGTCACAAGCCATGGTCATCCCCATCTTCAAAAAGGGAGACCCTAGTCTAGTTGAAAATTACAGACCCATCTCTTTATGCTGCGTCACCTGTAAAATCATGGAATCAATTATTAACCAATCCATTATCCTCCACTTAGAGACAAACAACCTACTCTCTAATAAACAATCTGGTTTCAGAAAAAAATTATCCTGTAATCTGCAACTCTTACACTGCAAAAACATATGGACTACACAACTCAATCAGTGCAAAGCAGTAGATGCAATTTACATAGACTTCTGTAAAGCCTTTGATTCAGTGGTACATGACAAACTACTACTAAAACTAAAATCTTATGGTATCTCTGGACACCTACATAACTGGATAGAAGCATTCCTGTCAAACAGAAACAAATGGTCAAAATTGGGAGCGTCCTATCAAATTCTGCACCTGTCAACAGTGGTGTCCCCCAAGGCAGTGTTCTAGGACCAATCCTCTTCATACTCCACATAAATGACCTCTGTGATCATATTAAGAGCAACTGTGTTCACTGATGATGTAAAGCTATTCAACACCACAGAAAATACAACTACCCTCCAAAAAGACCTCGACTATGCATCAGAATGGTCAATCAAATGGCAACTTCAAATCTCAACAAATAAATGCACTGTCTTACATATTGGCAAAAAAAAAAATCAGAAAATAAAATACAAGCGGAATAGTCAAGACCTTGTTGAGGATCCAAACTCTGTCAAGGACCTTGGTGTACTCATCTTTTTTAAAAAAATGTTTTTATTTTTTAAGACAAACAAATACAAACAAAACATAAAAACATAAAACCATCTTCCATTTTATATACATACAGTGTGTCAGTTGGTTACTAATCTTTTCTGCTATCCTTTCATAGTCATTGCTCATGGTTTATATAAATTATCACATTGTCAAACGAACATATATTTATATATTTATCAGTTATTAATCATCCATGAATAAATTATTTATTCCATCATTTTATATGGGATATTCCAAATTTTATTATGAAATTTATATTGTACTTTCATCCAATTGTCTGTATTATATTTTATATCAATCTATTAAACTTCTATTACAAAATTATCTAGTCTACTACATTACCATGTCTTTTTGTCCAACCATTAATAGAACAAATCCCATATCATATAAAATTGTTCGTCTTCTTGTTCTCTAATTTCAAATGTCAATTTACTAATTTCAGCAAAGTCCATAATTTTCTTAATAACTTCCTCCTGCATAAGTTTTTTTTTTCATTTTTCCAATTCTTAGCAAATACAATTCTAGCTGCTGTTAAAACATTTACAATCAAATATTTCAGCTCTTTATTGTATATTTCCAGTATAATTCCCAGTAAAAATATATCTGGTTTAAAGTCTATGTGTTGTTTTATCATTTTTTCCAATCATGTGTGGATTTTAGTCCAATATCTTTTTACATCCAGGCATGTCCACCACATATGGTAATATGAACCAGGTATATGATGACATTTCCAACATTTATCCAATTTGTTCTTAAACATTCTTGCAATTCTTGTCGAGGGTAGATGCCACCTGTAAAACATCTTATACAAATTTTCTTTATATGCGGTTCACATTGTCATTTTATAATTTTGAGACCACAATTTTTGCCATTTATCTAAATCAATCCCATATCCAAAATTTTCCCCTGAGCAATCATTGTTTCTTTAACTTGTTCTTCCTCCAATTTAAATTCTAATAAATGTCCATAAAGTTTTTTAATTACCTTTTCATCAGTACCCGTCAAAATTTTATCTAAATCAGTCAACTTATCATAGACACCTTCTGTTTCAAAGTCTTTATCAAATCTAGATTGTATTTGCAAATATGAAAACCAATTCATTTTTACACCTTGTTCTTCCAACGCTTCCATAGATTTAAGTTCACCCTTTTCATTCAATATCTCACCATATCTAACTGTTTGTTCCTTTTTATATATTATTGGATAAGGAAAAGCTTCAATGGTAGATATTCATAATGGAATTTTTAAGTAGTATTGTCTTTTTATCTTCTCCCAATTCAAAAACAGTGCCTCTCGAATGTAATGTCTTCTAAAATACCCCTTTGTTTTAGTTCCCTTATACCAGAGGAAAGCATGCCATTCCAGCATCAAGTCATGCTCTTCTAAAGTCAATAGTCTACTGTTCTTTAATGTTATCCATTCCTTTACCCACATCAGATTTGTCACCTGGTAATATAATTCCCAGTTGGGCAAGGCAAACCCTCCTGTTGTTCTTGCGTCTTGTAACAGTTTAAGTTTTATTCTCACTTTCCTACCTTGCCAGATGTATTTCAGCACAATTTTATTTAAGTCTTCGAAAAACTTCTCCTAATCGAATTGGAATTGTCTGGAATAGATATAAAATTCTAGGCAATACATTCATCTTAATTGTGGATATTCTCCCAATCAATGATAATTATAAGTTTTCCCATTTTGTCAAATCTGTCACAATCTTGTTGTTTGAGTTTAAAATAGTCATCCTCCTTCAATGTGCTACATCTTGATGTAATATATATCCCTAAATACTTAACCTTATTTGTGACCTGTATTTCTAAGATTTCTTCCAACTCTTTCTTTTGTCTTGCTAGCATGTTCTTTGTTAATTTCTTTGTTTTATCTTTATTTATTTTCAAACCTGCTACTTTTCCATATTCTTCTATCTTTTCTATTAATTTAGGTGCTGTTTCCAATGGACCCTCTAATATAAATATCATGTCATCTGCAAAGGCTTGCAATTTATACTCTTCCTTTTCGGTTTTGATTCCTTTTATTTCTTTTTCTTCTCTAATATTCCTATTCAACACTTCCAATATTAACACAAACAGCAGAGGTGACAGTGGACAACCTTGTTTAGTCCATTTTCTTATATCTATGGAGTCTGTTAATTATCAATTTATCATAACCTTTGCGGTTTGTTTATGATATATCATTTCAATGGCTTGAATAATTTTTTTACCAAAGTCCATTTGTACCAATTGCAATAACATAAATCGCCAGCTCACATTATCAAAGGCTTTTTGTGCATCTAAAAACATCAAGGCCATTTGCTTTTCAGGATGTGCCTCATAGTATTCCAAAGTATCCAGAATTATTCTCATATTGTCTTTGATTTGTCTCTTTGGCAGAAATCCATTTTGATCAGCATGAATAAAATTACTTAAGTATCTTTTCAGTCTTTCTGCCAAGATCGAAGCAAAAAATTTATAGTCTGAAGTTAATAGGGATATAGGTCTATAATATTCAACTTTCAGCATGTCTGTGTCTTCCTTTGGTATAAGTGTAATATATGCTTCTGACTATATTTTGGGTATTCTCTTCTTTGACATAACTTCATTCATGACTTCTAATAGTTGAAGATTCAGTATTTCCTGGAAAGACTTGTAAAATTTCGCTGGCAATCCATCTGGACCTGGTGCTTTTCCAACATTCTGTTTTTTTAAGAAGAAGGCTTCTGTTAATTCCATCATCGTTATGTTCCCTTCTAACATTGCTTCAATGTCTTTGGGTATCGGGGTAATTTCGCTTTCTGTAAATATTGCTTAACTTTTTCTTCTTGAATATTCTCTTGATAATACAGTTTTCCATAGTAATCTTGTATAATTTTTTTCTTCTCCTCATTTCCATAGCAAACATATCCTTCTTCATGTATTAATTGGCTAATCCTTCTTGATTCTCTTTCCTGTCTCAATTTATAGGCTAACCATCTGCCTGGTTTGTTTGTGTCTTCAAAGTAATTCTGTTTGGCATTTTTAATTTTTTGTGCTAATTCCTCTTTTTCCATTAGTCCCATTTTATGTTTAATTATGTCCATTTTAATGTTAATGGTTTTTTTTTTGTGGGAACTTCTGTAATTCTTTTTCCAATCTCTTATTCCAATATTTTGAAAGTCTTTTTTTGTTTTCTGTTTCTTTTCCTTGTATAGTCTATTATCAAGCCTCTTCTGTAGGCCTTCATCATGTCCCAGAGATTCTGTAAAGAGGTATCCTCTTTTTTAGTTTCTTTAAAAAAGAAAACCAATTATTTCTCTATTTTCTGTTGAAGTCTTTTTCCTTTAATATCGTATTATTTAAGGTCTATCTAGATCTCCTCTTTTGTCCTTTCCAAATAACTGTCATTGAGTTGTGGTCTGCCCAAGTGCTTGTTTCTATTTCAATTTCTCATATATTAGCAAGTAATTCTGCTGACATCCATATAATATCTATTCTAGATCATAATGCATGTCTTTTTGAATAAAAAGTATATTGCTTATTTTCCACATTTCTCTCTCTCCATGCATCTTTTAAGTTTGCTTCTTCTATCATTCAAAAGAAAGATATTGGTAGTGTCTTTCTAGTTTTCTTTGTTTATTTCTGTGTTTTATAATCCGATTGATTATTAATTATTTCATTGAAATCTCCCATCATACAAATATTAGCATAGTCTAGTTCAATTATTTTCATATGTAATTTCCTATAAAATTCTTCTTGGTTGTCATTTGAAGCTTAAATTGCAATTAAAAGAGTTTTTACATTATTGTCCATTATTTCCACCATCAAAATCCTTCCATCATCATCTGTATAAATTGGTTCTGCCGAAATTGTATTTCTAATATATAAGACCACACCTCTTTTTTTACATTGTGTCAATGACGTGAATAATTTCCCTAATTTTTTTGTTTCAATATATATTCAAGTAGTTTTTTAATATGTACTTCTTGTAGGCAGATTGTATCAAACTTTAATTTCTCTAATTTATGAAATACTTTTCTTCTTTTAGTAGCTAAATTAAGTCCATTTATGTTAATCATAACCAATTTTCTTTCATCCATATTAAGCTTTGTAAGAGGGTTTTATTGCTCTAGTAGATCTTAGTTCTCATGCTCTCTGGGTTCACTGCCTACTGCACCTTTTTCTTTTTCTTTTTTAGTTACTGCTATACACTCCTCTTTTTTTTAAAAAAAGCAAGTTTTATTGATTTTACAAACAAACAAACAAAACAAAACATCATTAAACATTAAAAACATAAAACCTCTTTCCATTGTAACTCTTTACAAGGCAGGTAACACATTGCTTTATATCACATACTTATAATTTATCCCATTTCCATATAAACACGTAAATTCCCTTTACCAAATTCCACATTGTTTCTCTTTAATCATTATTCAATCATATTTCCTTTCTAATTTATCTGCTATTCAATCATCACATTTATATTTTCCTCTGGCTTGTTTATAATTGTTCTCATCTAGTCTTCCTCCGAGATTTTATTATTTAATTCTTAATTGGACACACACACACATAAGACATAAACATAAAAACATAAAACTTTCTTTTAGAAAGTAACTTGGCCCCAGATTACCTCTTTTTGTATGGACTTCAATTGAATTCATGCTCTTCTTATATACCATTACCTATCTTGTTTACCATTCTATATCTATTATATAACTCCTCTCCACTTTTGCTTCGTCTTAATTCTGTTTTATATATTTAATCTTGCTTTAAAAAAAATTTTTTTTTATATCTTTTGTCCATTTCTCCATTTACATCTGTCTCATTTCCAATATAAAAAAGAATAGTTTCCCCTGGAATCACTAATCAGAGTATGATGCCTTTCTATCATTCCCCTAAATTAAAATTTAAAATAACACCTAAATCCCAATCAGATTCTGCTTAGTACATTCTACTATTTCAGAAACCAATATTACAATAATAAATCCATAACAGTCAACACATTAATCCATTAAACTCTATATTTAAACTAATATTTTAAACATTCCCTTTAGTATTTTATTAAAACTTAAAATCATTCATTATTAAACATTTTAAAGTTATACCTTAATATTTTAGTCTTTTATTAGATCTTAAAAAGTTCTGATTATCTACTTATAATACAAATACCACTATTACAATACTCATGTGTACTTTGCAGAATCCCCCCCTTTTTTAAAGAAAATAAAACCCATACATTACCCATTATCCCTAAAAAAAATTTTCTTTTCTCCATCTTGTTTTATACCTTTGTAACTTTTTTCCCCCTTTTCCCTTTCCTTCTTAGCCCGCCTAAACTTTTTACCCCCTCCTCTCCAAACCTCTGCCTTCTTGGTTTCCCCTTTCTGTTGCATTCCTCTTTCCTTTTGCTTTCTAGCATTCTGTTGTTTTTGCATCTTCTTTTTCTCTTTCATAAATATTTTTTTATTTCTTAAGTCCTTCCTTTTCGCTCCTCTCTTTCTCCTTTTTTTCTTAGTCACACCATTTAGTTTATTAAAAATGGCTTCTTCTTCCTCGGCTTCTTCCAGCTGTTGTTTAATTTGCTGACACATGACAAGCGCCATATCTAGGAAACAAAGGGCTTCTCCCATAACATCTTTGCCTTCTTTCCTTATTTTTAAATATTGTTTTTTTAGTTCATCAAGAGATAGAGCCATTTTAAACTGTTTCTTCTTCTTTTTCTGTATCCTCTTCTTATTATTAAGCCAATCAGTTATTTCCAAACTTAAAACAGTTCCCAAAAGTCCCAAAATCCCGTAATCATCAAACAGTCCAGGCAGAGTACAAACTTCTTCTTTTTACAATTTCTCTTCTAGGGGTGAAGTCAAATTAGGGAAAGAAAAAACGTCCAGTCTGTGCTTTAAATCTTTTTTAGAATTAATTTCTATTCTCTTTATCTTCAAGGCATCTCCTCCAGCAAAGTCTTAGGGTAAAAAAAAATTTTTTCCAAGCCTCTCCCTTCCCACTTATAACAAAGGAGTTTAGGTTTTACCTTCTATCAAAAGGCAGGTTTCCCTTGTCCATTTGTTAATTCCATAAGGGAGGGAGAGTAACTTTCCCTTTTCATCACTTTTCTTCGCCGCTGAAAACATCAATCGGGAACATTGTAGCGTCCAGAAAAAAGCCAATACCTTCCCAGGTGTTGAATATGTCCTTAAGGTCCCAGTTCAACCAAGAAAAAACTTTCGTTTTAAAACTCCTTCTTCTTCTTCCTGCACATTCTTTATCCAGTTGCCGGCTTCTTTATGGTGGCCATTAAGACCGCCGCTCCACCGTCTTTTATTGCTCTAGTAGATCTTAGTTCTCGTGCTCTCTGGGTTCACTGCCTACTGCACCTTTTTCTTTTTCTTTTTTAGTTCCTGCTATACACTCCTCTTGAAATTCGATTAGCGACTCTTCTTTTCTTGTGTCTTCCTCCTTTCCTCTTAGATATTCTAAGTAGAATAGCTCAGCTTTTTTGACTGTGTCGATTCTGTGTCTTTGTTCCTGCCAGGTGAACAAGAGGCCTTCTGGTATCAATCATCTGTAAAGGAGAGCGCTTAGGTGGCAACCATGTTCTGCAATTCCTGTTGAGTGACTTTCCATTATTGATAGAGGAATTCAAAATGATGTTTTACTACTGACTTGCTAAATATTCAAGGTTTTATTATATGTCTTTCCAATGTGGGTAGGTGTATTGACTCATTTCTTTGCCCTGTGGGAAGTTTATAAAGGGCTTCTGAGGAGTATTTTTCTAAAACATTATTGCCTTAAAAATATTGCTTCTAATATGCTTCCAAGATGATCAGCATGGATGAGATTTGTAATTTTATATCAACCATTCAATAGTATTTATGAGTTTTATGTGTACAATGGAGATTTGTACAATGGAGATGTTATTCTTACAAGTCACAGTAGCTTTTGCTAAGCAAAAATATCACATTTGCAAGGAAAATAAAGGAGAAATAATTCTTTGCAAGCATTAGCCTGTAACCATTCTTTATCTTCTCTGTGGTCTTCTATTTATGTAGTTTTTCTGCTTCACCCTTAAGGGCTACATTACTTGCAAGGGTAAGAACCTCTCAGGCTGAAGGAAAGGGGGATTCATTATACAACTATAAGGTAAACCATAACAATACAGTTCATATTACATAAATGACATTGAGTCAAACCCAGATTTGATGACTACATAGGTAATGTTTACCATCTCAAACTATCTCTAGCAATTATTAATTGCTCTAAAATAATGTTCCCATTTATCTACTTTTCTGTTGTTCTCCTTTTTATCTATTACACTCTTTCCAAGCATAGTCATTGTTTCTTTTTTAAAATTTATTTATTTACTTTGTCAAGCGATTATAAGATAACAGGTATAAGAATAAACATAATTATGAATACATGAAATGGATACATATAAGAAAAATAAAAAGAAACAATAGGACATGGACAGTAGGCACATTGGTCAGCTTATGCATGCCCCTACAGACCTCTTAGGAAAGGGGTGAGGTCAATAGTAGACAGTCTAAGGTTAAAGTTTTGGGGGTTTGGGGAAGAAACCACAGTCAGGTAGAATATTCCAGACATTGACCACTCTGTTGCTGAAGTCGTATTTCCTGCAATCACGTTTGGTGCAGTTGACCTTGAGTTTGTATCTATTGTGTGCTCTTATATTGTTATGGTTGAAGCTGAAGTATTCATTGACAGGTAGGACATTGCAATGTATAATTTTATATACTATACTTAGATCGGACCAAAAGCGGCATAGTCCTAGGTTTTCTAGATCTAGAATTTCAAGTCTGGTGGCATAGGGCATTCTGCAATGAGTAGTGGAGTGGAGAACTCTTCTTGGGAAATATTTCTGGACTTTCTCAACTGTGTTAATATCAGATACGTAATGTGGGTTCCAGACTGATGAGCTGTATTCGAGTATTGGTCTAGCAAATGTTTTGTATTCTCTAGTTATTAGTGTAATATTACCAGAGAAAAAGCTACGTAGGATTAGGTTAACAACTCTTAATGACTTTTTGGCTATGTAGTTACAGTGGGCTCTAGCACTTAGTTCATTAGAGATGAGAACTCCAATATCCTTGACAGAGTTTGGATCATCAACAAGGTCTTGACTATTCAGCCTGTATTTTATTTTCTGATTTTTTTTGCCAATATGTAAGACAGAGCATTTATTTGTTGAGATTTGAAGTTGCCATTTGTTTGACCATTCTGATACATAATCAAGGGTTACCCTTTTTAAAGGGTAGCAGTATTGTCTGTGGTGTTGAATAGCTTTACATCATCAGCGAAGAGAACGCAGTTGCTCTTAATATGATCACAGAGGTCATTTATGTAGCGTATGAAGAGAGTTGGTCCTGGAACTCCCGGTTTGAAGGGCTTCAGTGACAGACAGGAATCCGCGATCGTGTGCTGCTTCTGCCTGGGCTCGCCGCTGGAGTGCCCTGAGCCAGCTGGTTTTGGGGCTCAGCCACCCCGTAGAGGTGGTGAAGAAGGAGGAGACGGCCAGCAGGGTCAAGGAGAGCCGCATCTCTCCTCCTCAGCTGGTCAAACTCCCTTTCCCGAAGGTGGTAGGAGCGGTGGTCAGAAATGGCCACCTCAAAGGAGTACTCAACTGGAAAAGAACGTGCAGGAGGAAGATAAGAAGTGAAAGTTTTGGCTGACCAGGCTAAGTTGAAAAAGCAATAACCAAGGTACCCTGGAATTTAAATTTTACAAGAAATAACATTGCTCCGAAAGAAGAGTCAGAAGCAGTGTAAGAAAGTGAAAAGGGTAAGGTTTGGCTTTTTTTTTCCTTCTCTCTCCTTCCTTATATTGACAATTAAGAATAAGAAATTGGAAAAATCCGCTTTGGCATCAATAGGCAATTAAGCTGAAAATATAACTAAATGCCAAAGGGACAATAAAGATTTCTGGATATTAAAGACTTTTTTTTCTATAAGCAGGAAGGGAGAGAAAAAGAATAAGGGCAGGATCTGGAAAAGGGAGGAGACTGCCTGGACTTTAAAAGAATCTAAAGTAAAACTTCAACAAGACTTCTAAAAGATACATTTTAACTGAAACTTTGCAACTAAATAGTAACCCCAGGAAGAGAAAGTGGAAAAAAAAGAAAGAGCAAAAAGAAACTGT
This sequence comes from Pseudonaja textilis, assembly GCF_900518735.1. The sequence continues at coordinate 8,664,989 of NW_020769346.1, read as the reverse complement.
GTGTATTTAGATTACTTGGTGACTCTTGGATTTTTGGCTATTATATTTGAATGACTAAAATCAATCGGGTGGTTGTTTAAAATTTCTACAATGGCATTACTCTTGGATGAATTGAAAATGGAACTTAAAAAATACAAAGAAGATGCACAAGAAGGGAAGGGTTCCTTTGGCTTCGTTTTTCAATTCTTAGAAATTGAGATTTGGAACTATGAGAAACAACAAGAAAAGACTGCAAAACAAAAATACTGGGACAAAGAAGAAGCCATCTTTAATGAACAAGTAGCTCTATGTGGGGAAGAAAAAGGAAAGGGGGGGAAGAAGATGGAGAATTTAAGACTTAGAAAAACAACCAAAGAAAAGAAAAATAATTCGAAAAATAACTGCAATACTGGAAAGCAACAGAAAAGGGGAATACAGAAGAGGGAAGGAGAGGTAGAGAGACAAAGGAGTAAAAAGGGGAGGGAGAAGAAGAGAGGGAAGAAGGAAAGGAAAAGAAGTTACAAAGGTCCGGAGCAAGATATAAAGAAACAGGACCTATTTAGAGATAATGGGTGAAAATCTAACTGAAAGGGGGATTCTGTACAGGTGTAGTTTAAGAATGTACCAAACAGAATCCTAATGGAAGCTATGTGTTATACTGAGTGTTATAACTTTAAGGGAAAAATATAAAGGTGTCATACTCCAATCAGTAAGTACAGGAGAAATTTTGTTTAATGAGAAAAGATAATAGACAATTGAAACAGGGCAGACAAAAAATACAAATATAATGATTTGAATTGAGATGAAATAAATACAATAAAATTGAGGAAATTAAAAGAGGGGAGAAGCTATGCAGAAAATGTAAAATTGTAATAAGATATGGAAAAGAATATAAAAATGAGCATGAACGTGAATTTGTGTCTGCACGAAGAAATGTAACCTGGGATTATGCTGCTTTCAAAAAAGATGTTTTAATTGTGTTTCTTTTTGTGAAAACTCAAATAAAATTTACACACAAAAAAAAAAGAGAGAGGGAGTTGGTCCTAGAACACTGCCTTGGGGGACACCGCTGTTGACAGGTACAGAATTTGATAGGACACTCTCAATTTTGACCATTTGTTGTCTGTTCGACAGGAATGCTTCTATCCAGTTATGTAGGTGTCCAGAGATACCATAAGATTTTAGTTTTAGTAGTATTTTGTTGTGTACCACTGAATCAAAAGCTTTACAGAAGTCTATGTAGATTGCATCTATTGCTTTGCCCTGATCGAGTTGTATAGTCCATATGTTTTTACAGTGTAAGAGTGTCAGATTAGAGGATAGTTTTTTTCTGAAACCAAATTGTTTATTAGAGAGTTGGTTGTTTGTCTCTAAGTGGAGGATAATGGATTGGTTAATAATTGATTCCATGACTTCACAGGTGATGTAATTCTTGTACATCATCTGTTCACCTCATAAGTTTCTGTTTGCTGTTTGTCAAAGTTCACTTAGAACAATTCAATGGGTTCTTCTTGCAATTCATGAGGTACATAGTAACTATTCCAGAAGGTGTCTTTTTTCTCTTATTCTGCCTTAGTCTAGCTTTCACAGCTTCATATTATCACTGGAAAAAATAACTGCTTTAGCTTTTTGGATTTTTGTTGTCATTGAAATTGTCCAAGTTTTTAATTGATTTACTCTTTAGAATTAAATGCATATCTTTATTTAGTCCAAGATATATTTTTACATTATAATTTCAGCTGACTCTCAATATTTAAATGCAGGTAGTCCTCGATTTATGATCACAATTGAGCCCAAACTGTATGTTGCTAAGTGAGACAACCGTTAAGTGAATTTTGTCCAAATTTACAATCTTTCTTGCCACAGTTGTCAAATAAATCATTGCAATTGTTGAGTTAGTAATACGGTTATTAAGTGAATCTGGCTTCTCCATTGATAGAAAGTCACAGAAGGCAGTCACATGACCTCAGGACACTGCAACTGTCATAAAGATCAGTTAGTTGCCAAGTGTCTGAATCTTGATCATATCATTATGAGGATGCTGCAATGGTTGTAAGCATGAAAACAGTTGTTGGAAGAAATATCCTTCTGGGTTCAGTTCCAAGTGGGGAAAGAGACACTGGAAATATGGAAGTTGTTTGGAAGGTTTAATGGACAGGACCACATGGCCTGGAGCCCCAGAGTGAAAAGGAAGGATGATCACATGCTTCAAGGTGAAGGAAGAGATCAAGAAAAAAGACAGGTGCTGAGAGTGCCTGGGTTTTATAACCTTTGTTGGGATTTGAATTGGAGCTTGTATTCTAATTGGTTGTCAGACTCCCATGAGGCCATGCAGGGGCAACTCTGTAGGCTGTCCTGAGTTCCAGGCTTGGTTGAGCCTTGCTGGATGATGATGCACTGAAAAGGGCTTTTGGCAATTGCTATAGCTTTACCTGGAGATCTTTGTTATGTAAAATAGGCTGGCCCAGGCCTTAATGACCCACCCATTAACAAAGGTGGGGGTGAGCTTCTACTTCTGAGGTGAGTTCCCGCTTCTGAGTTTCTACTCTTTTTAGGGGAAATATTCTGCCTTTTAAATATTTCCCAGGATATTTCAATTTTCTAGGAGAGGTGTGGGTGCTAACTTCCTACATAGTCATAAGTCACTTTTTACAAGGCTGTTGTAACTTCGAACAGTCACTAAATGAACCGTTGTAAGTCAAGGATTACCTGTATAGAAGCTATTTCTCAACTTAACTTCCTATAATGACAGGAGATAAGGTGAATAAAATTCATTGCTTGCCTTTATGATTCCCAGGCGAAAAAACCAGAAATTCTAAATATATTTACCTAGAAATTAGTCTATGGTGCTATATTATATCTTTGTGAAATATTATATGGAAATTTCTTCTTTGCAGTCTTATGATATTCAAAAATTATGCTCAGATTAAAAATTTGAAAGAATCTTCCATCCTTCTTTTCTTCCTTTTTGTATATGTTGAAAGGCTGTCAAAGTGCCTTTCTTTGAGGATTCGAATTTTCCCGCTGGGAGAGTTCTGGCGCAAGGATTCAGACAACTGCTTGAAAGCCTGATCTTTTTATTTTCAGGAAGGCAAGAGACAGCACGTTCGTTCCTGGGGCTAGCTAGCTGACTTCGAATGGTAAGTTCCTGGTTTTTATACCTTTTTCCTTTCTTTGTGGTTGAATGTTCGTTTGGTGTTTGATTTTTAATGTTTAGAAATTAAAATCCTGTCAGAGTTTAATTTTCACCAGAAGGCATACTTAGCGAGGTGCAGAGAATAAACTCTGCAGGGCGGCTTGATTGCCTTATCGGTTCTTTCTTAATCTTTTACCTTTATAATGGGTTTTCCTATTTGTTTTTCGGCAATCTCCTATCTGTTTCTTCTGTAATTTATTCTGTGTCTTTTTTCTGTTTGTTTTGCTGATTTGGCATGTCCTGTATTTGTAAGGGTTTTTTCTTTTCCTTGTTTCCCTAGCTTTAATTACTTGGCTTTTGTCTAGGGGGCTCCTTTCAATACTTTTTCTTAAATTTCTTTTCCTTGCAAGTTTGTTTTATGGCTGGCCTGATGTTTCCCTCTGGGCTTTTCCTGCTTGGGTGTCACCACTGTCCTATTGAAGTTCCCTTTCCACATCTATACAGCATATTATTTCCGGCAAGGCTATTGTTTTGACTCTTAATCTTTATCATCATGTCTTCCACCAGGTTTAAGTTTTTTATTGCCTTCCACTATAGAATTTATTGCCTGCTTACTTCTTCAATATATTTTCTATTCTTCTTCTTTAGCCAGATAAACCACTTTCACTTTGTTGACAACTATAAATGTATTAAACATTTTGATCAGCTAGAACTTGTCTTCCTAATATTTAACATTGACTAGGTTGTCTAGTTTCACTTTTTATTACCACAATGAGCTCCACTTAGTCTTCCTTAATTCTGCTAACAAAGTTATTCATTTGATGACCTGATATATCACTCTCTGTCCTTTCTAGTTTGATGCTGGTAATATGGTTCTTTAATTATTTACCCTTGGCACATTGTCCAAGGTTTAATGTTGCCTAATTTTTTGGCATTTTGATAGCTTGCTTCAAAAGTCACTTGCATAATTTTCTCTTTGAAATTTGGGGTAAAATCTGTCTCTTAGATCTTGCCATAAATATTCTTATCTGCTTTTGCTTAAGCTCTGGATATTTTCTTTACTTTGATCTTACTTCATGCCTGCTATGTCCTGCAGATCAGATCTTGCTAATAGTATATGGACTCTCTTTAATATGTTTAACTTGTATATTTGATCTCCAAATTTGTGGTTTGTATCACAATTTATAGCTGTAAAAGTTATTTATTTGTTAAATTTATTTGCTACCTATCTCATCATGGGGCTACTCTGGGCAGCTTACAATAATAAAAAATGATTTAAAAATGAAAACATAACAATAGGAAAGGAATAAAACAATAAAAATAAACAATGGGTTGCATTTCCATTTTTCCCCTACAGTGAATGAAATGAAATCACTTTATTTCAACCACTGATCATTCCCATGTATGTGTAAATTCAGAACATCCCTATACTATCAGAATATTCATGACTGGGAAGATATAGTAACAAGTTCAGCCAATGAATAGCATGGCAACAGATCAGCCAATGGGAGCTGAATTGGAAACTGAAACTGGAAGGAGCCTGGGCATGGCTCTGTATTAAGTTCTGAGCTCTGAAGCTGCTTTTCTAGTCTGCATCTCTGAATCAAAACTGAAACTGTTCTTTGCTGTTCTCTCCTCTCCTTGTATTTTGCCTGTAACTGCTACCATATTGGAAGAATCTGCTGTTGGTATTGTAAATTTACTTTAAGTGTTATTATGTATATAAAGAAATTAATGAATCCTGCTAAATCAGTTATCCATGTGTGCTTTCTGGATTTGATTTTCTGCAACAAACTCTGATGTATAGTTTTCTTAGCAAAATACAGAAATGGTTGTCCTTACTTTGTTTCCATGTTAGGGCTGCAACTAGGCTGTAATGAGTGCATCAGCCAAGACTGTGTAAAAGTGTTCCTACCACAGCCTTTGCTTGCTTATGCAGTTTCTGTATGCCCAGGAACATACCAAACTCATGGACTTGCTTTCTCAGAACTTGTGTCACTTATGGACAAGACCATGGGGAGAAGAAAACCACATAAACAAACAGCAATTCCTATCTTGCTTGGGTTCAATTTCAGCATGTTGGAAGTTGAAATCCACCCGTCTCCTAGAAAAATGAAATAGTTTAGGATGTACTAAAAAGGCAGAATATTTCCCCTAAAAAGAAAAGTGGAAACTCAAAGAGGGAGAAACTCACCCCTCACCTTTGCTAATGGGTCATTACTCTGGCCTGGGCCAGTCTATTTTACATAACAAAGATCTACTCCAGATAGAGCTATAATAGGAATTGCCCAAAGCCCTTTCATTACATCATCATCCAGCAAGGCTCAACTAAGCCTGGGACTCAGGACAGCCTACAGAGTTGTCCCTGCATGGCCCCAAGGGAGTCTGACAACCAATCATGTGATCATCCTTTTCACTTTGGAGCTCAAAGCCACCATTAAACAATCTTTCCAAACAGTATCCATGTTTCCAGTGTCTTTTTTCCCACTTGAAACTGAACCCAGAAGGATATTTCTTCCAACAAGCCTTACCTTGTTTCTTCCTCCTGATGCCGATAACTTTATTTATTTATTTATTTGATTTGTCAAATAAATGCTTACGGGATAATAGGTATAAGTATAAACATGAGTAAGAATACAGGAAATAGGTACGAATATATGGGGACAATAGGACAGGGATGGGAGGCACGATGGTGCACTTATGCACGCCCCTTACAGACCTCTTAGGAATGGGGCAAGGTCAATAGTGGATAGTTTGGGGTTAAAGGAGTGGGGTTTGAGGATTTAACAACAGAATAATGCATTCCAGGCATTGATCACTCTGTTGCTGAAGTCGTACTTTCTGCAATCAAGTTTGGAGCAGTTAACATTGAGTTTGTATCTGTTGTGTGCTCTTGTATTGTTGTGGTTAAAGATGAAATAGTCATTGACTAGTAGGACATTGTAGCAGATAATTTTGTGTGCTACGCTTAAGTCCAACCGTAGGCAGTGTAGTTCAAGATTGTCCAAGCCCAAAATTTCAAGCCTGGTGATATAGGGTATTCTGTTGAGAGCAGAGGAGGGTAGTACTCTTCTCGTGAATACTTCTGGACTCGCTCAATTGTATTAATGTCTGATATACAGTGCAGATTCCAGACACATGGACTGTATTCAAGTATTGGTTTAGCAAAGGTTTTGTATGCCCTAGTTAGCAATTCAATATTTCCAGAGGAGAAGCTTTGTAAGATTAGATTTAAAACTCTTAATGCCTTTTTGGCAATGCTGTTACAGTGAGCTCTAATGCTTAGATATGAGTACTCCGAGGTCCTTGACAGAGTGAGGGTCATCAATGAGGTCATATCCGCCTAGCTTGTATTTGGTGTACTGATATTTTTTACCAATGTGTAGGACAGAGCATTTGTTGGTTGAGATTTGGAGTTGCCAAATGTTTGACCATTCAGAAACATAATCAAGGTCACTTAGAAAATTTCCACATACTGGGACAAGATTTTGTATAGGTACCATCAGCACAGTAATGGCAAATAACTCCAAATCCAGCTATGGTGCTTCTCTGTAGCTTAGTATAGATGTTAAGTATACATGAGATGGAATATTAGGCATGTCGGGACAATTCCCAAGGGGACAAGTACTTTCTTCCAACTTCTATCTCCCTTAAGACCAGTTACTGGAATATCAACCAGGTCATATTTCTCCTATATTTTTCTTCTGGTCAGATCGATGTGATCAATACCATTTCTTCGCTAAATATAGATCTAAGATCAGAGTGGAGTTTCACTGATGTTTTTTTCTTTGCAAAATCATTATGTCCCACAATAATTCCATGGCCCAGCAATAAAAAACTGTTTTCATGAGGTTGTATCTCTGTTCCTATTTCTTTATAAATCCTCAGCATTTATGCTAACATTTAATAATGTTTTGTAACCATTAGATCAAGTCTAGATTTCTAATTAATATCTTCATCTTAACATTAAGGTCATGTATGCTCCTAATTTATGTTATTTAGTTTAATTTAACAGTTAAAACCTAGGTCTTGAAGGTGACAGTTCAGTATGATAGATAATGGTTGACTGGCAGACCTATATTCTAAAAATAACTTAAGCAGGAAAGTTTTTACAATATGTTAAAGGCTACCCTCAAGCACTTTATGTCTGCATGACTCAAGTAAAGATCTCCCATGAATTTGTGGACTATAACATTGGTGTTTGCCATGGTACAGTAATCCAGGCAATGACCGGTCCAGTATACGATTCTTTTTCTATTTTTTCTACCATATTAAATGGATTGATGGATTGTCATGGGTGATCTTCTTGATAGAGTACAGCGAGCGTAGCTCTCAACTTCATTGGAGTCTCTCCCCTATTACAAAAGAAGGGTCCATGGAGGGGCCATATTGTAAAGGCAAAAGTAAACAATAGTAATAGATGTCTTGAGGACAATCCCAGATTGGAACAGGACTTGGAACACCATTGGTATTGACAAATTGCTGGCATTGACACCATCAGTCAATTGGAAAAGGCAGTTTTATTTGGAACAGCTTACATCCTGTGATGATATCTGTAACACCAACAAACACCCACATCTGCCTACCTCAAGACTCAATAGGCAGGCAAAAATACCAAATCCAGTCTGAACATCTGGCTGATTGTGCAATTAACAACAACAATAATAGGTAACCTGGAAAACTTGGACCGGAATATGTGCAAACTTTTGAATATGACCGAGTTTCATGTTAATAATAATAATAATAATAATAATAATAATAATAATAATAATAATA
>NW_020769346.1:8585574-8657088 GCF_900518735.1 Pseudonaja textilis | reverse complement strand
TAATAATAATAATAATAATAATAATAATAATAATAATAATAATAATAATAATAATAATAATAATAATAGGAAAGAAGCGGTTAGAAATAACAAAATATCACAATCTGTAAATTGAAGTTGAGTGATTGTGGAGTAAGAAATCATTAGTTGTTCCAATAGTACTGGGAGCCCTTGAGCAATCCTTCAAGCTGACAACATCAAACACACTGAAGTCAAGAAAATGATTAAAGGTGAATACATCAAGAGTATGTACAAAAAGATCTTAAAGTCCAAACTCAAGGAAATACCATCAAGGCAATCAACACCTGGATAATTCCAGTCATTAGCTACAAAGCAGGAATAGTGGACTGGACTCAAGCAGATCTAAAAGCAATGGATAGGAAGACCAGAATAATAATGACAATGAATCATGCCCTTCATCGTTGCAAGTGGAGTGTTGCAAGTACATCCGATGGTTGAAGAAGAAAAAAGGTCTTTGGAATAATATCTGAAGGACAATGAAGAAAATGCACTGAAATCAATATACCAGGAAGGCCTACTGACTACTGGAGAAATCAAACTGGCCTATTGGAAAGACTAAATGAAGAACAAAGTGGAGGCATGGGAAGACAAGGCATTACATGGCCAGTACATTAAAAAAAAAAGTAGGGAAAGCAGATAATAATAAGATGTGGCAAGGGCTGGAAAATTAAAGAAAGAGACCAGTACTATTCTGGCTGCACAAGACCAAGCTTTAAGGACAAATGCATATACAGCCAGAATTGAAAAGATAGTAACAGACAGTAAGGGCTGCCTATGCAAAGAAGCTAAAGAAACAGTGGACTACCTCAGGGGTGGGATGCTACCGGTTCGGCCTGGTTCTATAAAACCGGTAGCTCTGAAGAGCAGCAGACACCGAACCGGTTTGGTGTCTGCTGCTCTGTTTGGCCCAGCTGCCTGCCCGGGCTCTTGGCTGTCCTTTATTTCCTTTTTTTTCAACCTCAGCTGCTTTGCACAGCACAGCTGAGTTTGAAAAAGCAAAAAAAGAAGAGGATTTTCAAACACTGCGCACCCATGTGCAGCACTTATCAGCTGTCTGGGTGGCACAGCTGAGGTTTTTAGGAAATGGTCTATACACGCATGCAAAATGCACACTCACCAGGGGTGGGATTCTATCTGCTAGAGAACAAGCAAATTGCACCACTGGCTGGCCCCAGCCCACCCTGCCCACTCACTACCTACCTGCACTATCAAACTTGCCTGCTAAGTTGCTATTTTTCCTTTTTTTCCCCCAACCATCAGCTGGTCTGCTGTGCTGGGAGATTTAGATTAGCTAGAAGGCGGGAGATTGTTGGATTTCTTGCTTTCTAGCTAATCTAAAAGCAGAGCTGAACCTTCCTTAGGACTGAAGTTTCTATTTTTCAGTGCAGACTCAGGCAATAGATTGCAGATAGATAGATCTCTGAATGAATCTCTGATTCTGTGAGCAACTCAATCTGCCTGTCTGCTTTGCCTGATTTGGGGTAAAAGTTGCTCTTTTTTAATAAAAAATTCAATATTTACATAAATATTTATAATATTTACATACAAGCCATGCCCAGCCAGTCACATGACCACCAAGCCATGCCCAGTCAGCAAGCCGCACCCAGTGAGTCACATGACCACCAAGCCACACCCACAAATTAGGCCACAGCCACAGAACCGGTTGTTAAGAAATTTGAATCCCACCCTTGGACTACCTGGTAAGCTGCTGCAAGAAGATCACACAGACTGATTACAAGCGCAGCATGACAAAGTAGCAACAATGGTACATCTGCAAGAAATACCATTTGCATTAAACAAGAACTGGTGGAATCATAAAATATAGAAAATGAAGAAGTTAAATTGCTCTGGAATTTTAAAATTCAAACAGACAAGCGCCTGCCACATAACTCCCCAGACTTTACAATTATCAATAAGAAAGACACAAAAGTCTGGATAATGAATGTGGCAGTGCCTGGAGACAGTAGAATAGAAAAAAAAAAGAACTGGAGAAGATAACAAAATACAAAGACTTACAAATAGAAATAGAATGACTGTGGCAAAGACAAGTACCAATAGTGCCTTGGGTACAATGCCAAAACAATTGGAGCACCACTTGAATACCATTGGCATTGACAAATTCGCCATGAAGGAGGCTTTATTTGGAACAGCTTCCATCCTGCGACAATATCTGTAACATCGTCAAACATTCAGATTTACCTATCCCAGGCACTTGATAAGGATTTAATAAGGTAGACAAAAATGCCAAACCCACTCTGAACATCTGAATGACTGTGTGATGATACATGTATGGAAAGAAACAGCTAGAAAAAATAATGAAATACATCAATCTGCAAATTGAAGTTGAGTGATTGTGAAGGAAGAAATCAATGGTTATACCAATAGTAATAGAAGCTCTTGGAGCAATACCCAAAGCCTAGGCATACAGAAATTTTGAACTTATTAGACAGAATATTCTGAGTTTTCAAAAAAACACCTTGTTTAGACTGTTAAGTTTTTACCAGTCCCGGGCTGTGAATTGAATTGAAAATTAAATCTATTATTATTATTGTTATTATTTTTATTATTATTGTAATACTATTTTTCATTGTTGTTGTTCAAGTAGACTTTAGTTTTCTGTCTCATTTTTATTGACTAAGTTCTCATTATAGTTTTTATGATGAAAATTATGGCCCGCTGTAACTGTACAGTAGACAATGTTGGATTCTTTTTTTCTATATCCTGCTGAGTTCTCAATAGTAAGTCGCATGGCAGATTGTAGTGGGTTTGTTTTTGTTCTTTGTTTGTAATGTTAAGGGTAAGGGATGAATAAACACCATATATCATGACATATCTTCATGAAAGAATGGAAATTAAACAGAAAAGAAATTCATTGTTGTCGGTGGAGAACACTGAGGTTTCTACATGCTATTTTCTTGAAAGGAAATTGCAGAATTTTGTTCATATATACTTTATATATATATAAACCCCTTATACCTTTGGTGTTCTTACTTCTCTTAAAATTTTAACTACCATTAATAAAAGTCTGCCTTCCTTACAGAGTAATTAAAGGCAGATCCATTTAATTATAGTGATTGGTAGAAGAAGCTATACAAGATATTCATTTCCTAGTCAATTTGACTGCTTGAATTTATATATACACATTTTAACATACCACATTATTATCAGGGAGGAGGGAAATCAACTAGGGAGTGGAACAGAGTTGCACAGATTTTTTTGTTTTGATTTTTGTTTTCATGAAATAGTGGGAAACTGTTCATTATTTCTTCCTAGTGTAGTGATAGGATCTCCATGTTTCTGCTGAAATTTTAATTGAAGAGTTCAACAGGTATTATGTTAACTGTATATCACCAGCCACTGATTCAACAGACTATCTTGGCAATAAAGCCCTATTCTGCCTCTCACAAAGGGAGTGACTGGTGTTGTCTCTTAATATAGAACACATTAAGGAAAATGATTGATGATTCCCTGAATTAGTTTTCTCTCTCTCTCCTACTGATCATCAATTCCTGATGGGATGAATAACTCAATCCACTTTCCTTATCCTATGGTAAGATGGGGCTTAGGGACTATATGTGTGTGCCTTGAAGAGTAATTTAGCTATCTGTCAAGCTTTTCAACTAGCAGGTTAAAGGATCAGAAATGTTCCATCCAGTAACCTGTCTGCCACAATATTTCTAAACATAAGCCTAACAATTTTTGAAAGACCATTAAACCCTCTGTTCCAAAATAGCAGGCAGGAAGCAAAATAGGATAGTTTTCCATCTGCATGTTCTAACATCAGGGTTCTCTCTTCTTTCTTCATCATAAATAATAGCAAATTGTATCTTGAAGTTGCATAGCACCTGGTAATGGAGTAGGTAAAATAGCATCAAGTAGGATGCTAGAAATAACAAAAGGTAGCTATGCGAATGCTTTATCAACAGAAGCCCCTGAAAACCTGCAGTATGATTATTGATTACAGAATGCCAACATATAGCTGATAAAATCAGCCCCTCCTCCCTGCTTTAAATTGATCACCTAGCACTCACTGAAACCTGTGATATAAAGTGATAATTGACAACACTTCAAACCATTTCTAAATTAACTATTAGAAATAATTAAAAGCCCCACAAAAGCCATAGTTGTGGGAAAATACAGAGAAATCCTGTTTTCCAAATAGTCAAAACAAAATTGCAGAGAATAAGAAAATGTATTTAAATAATTATACATTTATCATTAATTTTTTTAAAATTAAGATTTATCTCTAGGGTAATAAGAGACAAATCACAAGGATGTCTTCTATGTGAAAGATGATATTTTACAATTGTGTTATATTTCTACCTATTTAATATTGTTCATTATTTTTCAAATATGAAACATGATTTATTTAGTAAAATGTTGGAGCATAAATATCCGTGACAATGCTTGGTTTTGGAAGGCACTTTAGTACCTCCTAAAGTACTGATAAATTGCATAGTGCCAAAAAACTGAAAAGATGGAATTCAGCTTTTATATACCAAAAGAGCTTCTGCCATGTAATCCCATTTTCAGTGGAAGAACTGATGAACACCAGACTTTACTTTTATAATTGCATCAAAGGCCATTAGTAAAATGGGCTTAACCCTAAATAATTTCTGATTTTTTAAATTCAACCTTCAACATCAGTGACAAAATACTACATTTGACTGGGCAAAGCAGTAATCAATCTTCTCTTTGTTCTATAATGTTGGGGAGAAGTTCTTAGGAGAAACCAAGGAAAGGCAAGAGAAAGAAGGGTTATCTATGAACATCCAAGCACCAGTCCTAAAAGGTCTTGCTTGGATTATCTCTTCTGCTTTGAATACTTGCTGAAATCAAGAGACCATTCTATACATTAAACACATAGTTTAGTCAGGCTGGCATGTATTGTTTTTTTTCCATTAATTTTATATGCAGTTGTTTCTTTTTCTCGTGTTTATATTTATAGATTTGGCATTATTAGTTTTATAAAGTTATTTTATATTAAAATGTTCTCTGAATGTGCAAAGTTCTCAATTTCACAGCTTTCATCTATTCCAGGATTGGCCCAAAATGTATGGTTAAATTTATATTTCTGGGCTTTAGTTGGGAAGATCCAAAATAACTTCTTTTCTATTTTCATGGAACTGAGCTAGAGATAAATTCTGGATAGAAGTATTAGGTTCACTAGTTAGATCAACAAGGTGGTATTAAGTGGAAACATATTGTAATAATCCTTCATTGGAAAAATGTTAGAGAAAGGGATCTGCTACTATTATTATTGCTTTTCCATTATGTACGGTAACAGCATCCCAATCCAAAGAGTATCCCTTTCCAATGGAGTATCTCATTTATGATGGCAGATGTGTTTCAGGTAGAACTGAAAACCAATTTTTCTTATTAGATCTTGATATATAAAACTATTAATGATCATATGTTGGTCATATGTACTTCATTTTATTTTAATACTAATTCTGATGCTTATAGAATATGCTTAATTGTAAAGAGAAGAAAGATATTCTGGTCCAAATGATTTAAAGATAAAATAAATCATCTAAGGCTCAAAATGATATATATCCTGGTTATGGTTGATAATATAATTCAGAAATATAATGATTGTCTAAAACATTTAGGAAATAGCTAATAGTTTACTTAAAATAATTACATAAGGGTTTTTTTAAAAAAAAATACAGGACATTAATTTTAATATAAAATGCTGGTTGAAGAGATTATTTTAATTTAATTTTTATAAAAACAGAGGAAAATAGGGCCTAGTGTGGGTCCCAAGAGAGAATATTTATAGCACAAAAACCAGTTCATAATAAGAGAGGTGACCACTCACAGAAATTGTAACTTGTTAAAATCTAATAATATCAATTATAGCAAATATTACTATAATTATTTAGCAATGTATCCTTTTTGTGCCAGTAAATCATACTTCAAGGACAGCTTTGACAACAGCACAAATCACCAATTGTGATATAATTAATGGTTAAAATTGGTCGGCACCTCTTCTCACTTAGGATACAGTACTTGGCTTTCAGTTTTGTCTAGAATAGCTTGAATCTCAGTCTTCAGATCTGGTTTTCTATGGTTTTCTATCCACCATTTTCCTCTCTTATGCCTGTATCTAAATTGTGCTTATTCAGCTTCAGCTTCTCCAGACTATTAATGAACTTACTCAGTGTGTAAGGATATCAACCCTTTTTCCCCTGAAGGTGGATAACAAACAACCAGCTCTTGCTAGTTTATTTTACAGATAAAATTAATAAAACAAATTTTGCTTATAATGCTTAATAGATCTTATCTCTCTACTTTTAATTTGCATGGTTTTTTTCTGAACAATTAGAAGGATCAACTTATTTCCATTTTATCCTTGACAACCCTTGTGGTGTTCAGATTTCTGCAGAGTTCCATCTGTCATCCATGGAGACAACATAATATAAAATGATGAAGTGAGGTAATCCAAGGTTTTGATAATACTTTTCTCTTTTTTTCATCTATTTATAAAGAGATAGTAGAAAAGTTAATTACTCTGGTAAGCGTAAGAGTCTGAATGGGATAAGGAGAGCTGAAATTTCTAAAAATTAAAACTTTGTTAAGGAAATGAAATATCTAATTCAATATTAAGTGTGCAAGCTTACATTAAGGGGAAAGTGGAAAAATGTCCAGCTGCTAATGCAAAAGGAAAAGGGCTATTATGTTCCTTTCACGGTGACATATTGTTTATGTTAGCTCCATTTTTTTGCATATCAAGAAAGTTCAGTATCATTATGAAATTGGACTCTAGGGATGCTTGGCACACTGCAGCTCAACATACCATGGTTCTCTGAGTACAAGAAACCCTTGAGCTGCAGCATGAAGCTGCTGCTTCCCTGGGAAGCCTCAGTAGTGATTGCAAGTTGAGGGTTGTTTTTTGCGTTGATCACATATTTTGTCTCCTTTCTTTGAGAAAAAAGAAAGTTGCCCCAATCTATTCTGCACCATTGTATGAAGCCCCAGACAGCCTCACCTTGCCTCACCCAGCATAGCCCAGTCCAGTCCAGCAGTGTAGTATGGTGCAAACCTCTAGCCTCATCTACTCTTTGTCATCCTGTATCCAAAGCACCTGCCACCCAGTACTCTGCTTCCCCATTTGATCTTTGCCATCTTCCTGTTTCCATTGCTGACAAGGAGTGACTAGCCTGGCCCTTCACAGGATAGCTACTGGTCATGTGAGGTATTCTTCCTGAAGTCTCACAAGAAAACTGCTTTGTACGACCTCAGGAAAGAGGGTCCATGAGTCCAGTAGCTGCCTTGTGAAGGACTAGGCCAGATATGTTTGGTCAGTAGCAGTAGCAAGAGGACAGTGATCTTGGGCAGCAGAGCATAAGACAACAGAAGCTGTGGAGTGCAGAGGTCCAACACGGACATTGTAAATCAGCTACATTCATGTAATATTTCACTTTATGATCACATCACTTAGCAATTGTGTTATCAATCCAATAGAAGGTAGTAAGTGAGGACTACCTGGATATCATTATAAGATAAAGTCTTTTTTATGTCAAGCATAAATCTTGATGACATGGAGTGACTTCTATATTGACAACAATACAGAAATATATGTTTTCTTCTAAAAAGTTTTTCCATTTCCCAATATGACCCTCACTTCATGAATTTTCTGTTGGTATCCCATCTAAATGTTTGGCCCAACACTAATAATTTATAAGTCCAAAAAGGAGGGCTAAATGCTGCTACATACTGATTCATCCTGTATTTAAGTCTGAACCTAATATGCAAATTAATCATTTTTTAAATTTTATCTTAATTAAAAACAGAATGTTAACTTCTACAAACATATGAAAGTATTGCAGTTCCTTATTTAATGATATTTAAATAAATAATATAGTATCAGCATGGTTGCCTTTTAAACACATTTACTGTTTCTCCCTATATAAGTGAAAGTAGCCTTACGAATCAGCAAGCCAGAAAATAACAAATAGCCAAATTACAAAGAGCTGGATATTATCGCTCAGAACAGATAAACCTTGCGTACATGTACAGTCTTGTGACTTGATAGAATCATGACTATTGAACCAAGGCTAAGGAATTAGCGATTGACTCACCAGTTGAACATGAGCAAGCAGCAAATAGGTCAATATAATTATGGGCTGTATGAACAAAAGCATTGTGGATAAGATGACAATATTCTACTATATTTTGTACTTGACACACTTAGAATACTGTATTTAGGCAGTACGTTTTAAAAGAAATATAGAAGGAATATAGATTTTAAAAAGTTTCATGAGTAATTGTGTCATTACAGGTATACCACATTTATATATTGGCATCATCACAGCTTTCATAAATTTGTAACTAATGGCATTTTCCTGATTACTTTATCACTTTTGGTCTACAAGGCATGGCCAGCAGGAGGAGGCACCGCTGCCACATAAGGTAAGAGCGGCTGGCACTAGAAGTCAGGCTGAGCGGGGCAAGTGAGCTTGCAGTCCCCAAGAGAGGCAGGCCGCACAGGCTGGGTTGGGCTGTCGCTGTGCCCACTTGTGCCCAGAGTGGAGCATTGGTCAAAGGGTGGCATGCCAGCAGCAGGCTGGCCGGCTCACTCCTCCTCAGTCCTGCCAGAGGTGTCTCTGCTGAGCCCTGCTGTGGCTGCCTGAGGGGGTGCAAGAAACAAGAAATTTGTTTCTTCATTGCTTCTTGTCCCTGACTGCAAAAGAATAAAGACCATTTTGCTAGCCTGCGGATTTTCTTGGTGTTTGTTACCTTGTTGGAACAGCTGGTCCAAGAGTAGCTCAGACTAAAACTGAAACTCCTCTCCACTGCTTGTGTTTTGCATTTGGAACAGATTTCCTTTCAGGTGGGTAGGGGGAGTAGAACTCCCTAGCATCAAGGTGTGTTAATAAAATATGAAATACTAATGCTCTGATAGACATTTTGAAAAATCCTTTCTTAGTGAGCACCTCGAAGCCAAGAGGAACATACATGCCAAATTTCAAGTTTGTAGGCTTTATGGTTCTAGAGATTTTGTGATGATGCATGAATAGTATTTCGCTTTTACATATATATAGATTTATTTTTTAGTTTTTTATTTATTTATTTTTGTCAATTGCTTACAAGGTAATAGGTATAATTAAAAACATAGTTATGAATACATGGACACATATAAGAAAAATAAAAAATAAAAGAAGCAATAGGACAGGGACAGTAGGCACGTTGGTGCACTTATCCACACCCCCTACAGTCCTCTTAGGAAAGGGGTGAGGTCAATAGTCTTAGGTTAAAGTTCTTGGGGTTTGGGGAAGAAACCATAGAGTCAGGTAGAGTATTCCAGATATTGACCACTCTGTTGCTGAAGTCATATTTCCTGCAATTAAATTTGGTACAATTAACCTTGAGTTTGTATCTATTGTTTGCTCATGTGTTGAAGCTGAAGTATTCATTGACAGGTAGGATATTGCAATGTATGATTTTATATACTATACTTAGATCGGACCAAAGGCAGTGTAGTTCTAAGTTTTTTAGGTCTAGAATTTCAAGTTTGGTGGCATAAGGTATTCTGCAACAAGTAGAGGAGTGGAGAATTCTTCTTGGGAAATATTCCTGGACTTTCTCAACTGTGTCAATATAAGATACGTAATGTGGTTTCTAGACTGATGAGCTGTATTCGAGTATTGGTCTAGCAAATGTTTTGTATTCTCTAGTTATTGGTGTAATATTACCAGAGAAAAAGCTACGTAAGATAAAGTTAACAACTCTTAACGCCTTTTTGACTATGTAGGTAAGGGGGATCCAGCACTTAGATCATTAGAGATGAGTACTCCAAGATCCTTGACAGAGTTTGGATTATAAACAAGGTCTTGACTATTCAGCCTGTATTTTCTTTTCTGTTTTTTTTTGCCAATATGTAGGACAGAGCATTTATTTGTTGAGATTTGAAGTTGCCACTTGTTTGACCATCTGATACATAGTCAAGGTCTTTTTGAAGGGTAGCAGTATTGTCTGTGGTGTTGAATAGCTTTACATCATCAGTGAAGAGAGCGCAGTTGCTCTTAATATGATCACAGAGGTCAAACTTATTATATTATTATTATTAAAAATAATAATAATATTGTTGTTGTTATTGTTATTGTTAAAACTTATGTAATCCTAGTATTAATATACATGTTTGTTTTAAAGTAGTTATTCAATGTTTAAATGTTCCATTTTAATGCCAAGCACAATATTATTTGAGCATGCATAGTAATGCCATCTTTCAACCTCTAATATTTCCATCTACTTATTGCTTTTATTCTATTATATTAAAAAATGTGTATGCTAATATTCCCCCTATTTCTTATTTCTACCTCTATTGTACCTCCTAGTCAGGCCACCATTACTAATCCACATGTTTATATTGAGATATAATCCTTCACTATTTAGTTATTTAATGTTTCAATGCACCATTCTAGTGCAAAGCACATTATTTAAACATACATAATACCATCTTTCAATCTCAAATCCTTCCATCTAGTTATTGCTTTATATAAAAGTATGTATTCTTATTTCTACCTCTATTCTAGCTTTTAATCAGGTCATCATTATATTAAAAATATTTCCTTTCTATCCATCATCTTTTGTTCATTTTAATACTTCAATTCTTATTCATTTTTTTAGCTTCCCTCCCATATTCCTCTCTTGGATCTTTGTCTCTGTCTACGTCTGTGTCTTTACTATTCAATCTAAATATTTCTCTCATCTCTATCCTCCTATGCTGCCAGGCCTCCAGAGTGTCTACCCAAACCCCTATCTCCCTTTCAAAACTATCTTCCTGCTTATCCAATTTTATTTTTAAATCTCTTAAAGTACTTTTCCCTTGATTTGTTTCATCACACATCATTATCTTTATTGTATTGTCTGTTCTGTCTTTTCCTCCATTCTTTCTGTTGTCTCCTCTCTTTCATGCACTTTTTGATCTTCATTCATTATCAGTTGTAGGCATGACTCAGCCTTCCATCCTTCTGAGGTGGGTAAAATGAGGGCCCAAATTGTTGGGGGCAATAGGCTGACTCTGTAAACCGCTTAGAGAGGGCTATAAAGCACTATAAAGTGGTATATAAATCTAAGTTCTATCACTATTTTCCCATTTATGCCATGGAATAGGTTCTTTATCTCCCTGTGATTCTTTGTCATAGTGCCATTAATGCTTTGGAACATCAATGCCATTTCTTTTGAAATTTCACTCATTTCCCCTTGATGGAGCATCTTGTCTTATTTTAATAAGTCCCACTCTTGCTCAATAGTCCAAGAGCAATATATTCAAGCCTAATTGCGCCTCAGAAAGTACAATAATCATAGTCCTATATATCCCAGGATTATTCAGTTAGTTCCATTTAGATAGTCCAGGAAGCTTTCTAAAAGTCAAAAGTCACTTTACTTAAGAGTCTTCCTTGTTCTCATAATTGAGTCTCCAGTAATCATAAAATAGATAATTATAGAACAGTAGGCATCACCACAGTGCTCCAAATGAATATTGTTTATTTCTTTTATCATAAATTTTCCCAGACTTGTAGGGGTATGGTATATTTTCCATTCATCAGTAGGTGAAACCCTCAGCTTAGGTTTCAGCATTATTTCAAATCTAAACAAGCGTAATCCAATTTTAATTTGATTTATGGAAGCAAGGTTGGCTATTCAAGTAGATAGTTCTGGCATTTTAAAATGACTTTCCAAAACAACACCTACCCAGTTTAAAAGTCAATTTTTCTATGTTTTAAGAAGTTTTTCACTTTTCTCCTCTTGGTTACTTTCTTTCAGGTCTGGAATTTTTCTCTGTGTAATTATTTGCCATTTTAACAAATACTTCTAAAGAGTCTCTTTTCCTGGATTTTCTTTCTTTTTTCCTTTTAGGGTTAGGTTCAGGTAAGAAAGAAATCATCTCACCCACTTCCAGTCACTGCTCATATACACCACTTCTGCACTTTCTTTGTTGCCTCGGCTGTCCCAGCTTCACAACAGTCATAATGGCTGCCTCCTCTCCTCATTGTGGATGAGAGGGAAGAAGCCCTGTGTTGAATGGAAGAGTTGTGGCTCTCTGTGACCTGCAGGCCATCCCTTTTTCCTTCACCACCCCTGTAGGGTAGCTTTAGCTCCTTTTAGGAGCCCTCCAAGGGAGATAACTCTGTGTGGGAACGCGGAGACCCACTATTCATGTCGATTTCACCACATCAGCCAGGGGTCCCAGGCTATTGACCTTTCTGTTTGGCTGTTGTACTGATTTCCATCGTCTCCCATCAAAAATCTTGCTGTATGCATGAGTTTTGTCCTCTCAGTGGGGTGTCTTCTACAACTTGCTACAGCCAACTCACAACAGTTGTGCAACAACTCACTATGGCCAACTTACCATGGGACAACTTGCCAGGGGACAAGTATTTCACTAATTTCTAAGAAATAGTTGTTGTGGTTCACCGGCGGCTGATGGAAGTGGCATTAGAGTTAGACAGCAAGGAGGTTGGAAAGAAACTGGGCCAGTCCTGGAGACTGAGGAAGGCTCGGATGAGGACTCTGCATCAGAGGCAGAGATGGGGCCAGGGCAGGCTGGAGTCATCAGCTGCCTTCAGGCTCAGACAGCAGTGAGGCTGGGGAGTTTCTGGAACTGGTTCCCAGCCTGCGCATGTGCAGAGCTGCCAAAAGGAAAGAACAATTAAGAAGTGAGAGTCTCCATCGGAGTAAGGCCACAGGTGGACAATGAACGCCCCCTCCCATCAGGATTAAAAGAGGAGCAAAAGGGGAGGAGGCTTTTGCAGAAAACAACTTGCTCGTTCATTTGTTCATTCCAGCTTTGTGAAGATTTTTTTTTTAATAAAAATTTTATTCAAGTTTTCACAAAACATACAAATACAAATAAGATATATTTTTTTTAGAACAGCATGGCCCCGGGTCATCATTTCTCCATACAGACATAAACTCAATACATATTTATCTTATACATTCTAATCCATATCTTATAACTATTTTCGCAATTTTTTCAATAGCTTTTCCCTTTCTTTGCTTCCTATAGCCTTATTTTAAATTATCTCATTCCTTTCTTAATTCAATTACATATCTTTTTCTAATTTTTAAAATATTTCTAATCAATGTTTTAATATTTTCATCTGTCCTGTTTACAATTTCATATTATCTTTTCACATAAAGCAAATTTTCCCCTGTAATTACTAGACTGGAGTGAACACCTTTGTATCTTTTTTCAAATCTTATTTAAAAATTTAAGTTACATCTTTACAGTTATTCATTTTCTAACTTCTATTTAATAACAAATATCTGTTTTCAATCGAATTCTGCTTGGTACATTCCCTTAAAATACACACTAAATTCTTAAAAGAAAAAAGTATATATGTATACATATCTGTGTATATATGTATAACAATAGTAAATGGAATAATTATTCTATTCAAGTACAGTTCTGCCAATAATATTAATAACAATCTTTTACATTTCTATTTCTTTTAACAAACATTACCTAGTAATATCAGTTGTCTTTCACTTTAATCATCTATATTTCATATTTTACTTATTACTGTCTTTAAATAAAAAAACAAACAATAGCTATTAACAGTAGTCAATAGTTATTATTCTTATTCAAGTTCATCCTGTCAACTGATAAAAATCTTCCATGTTTCTTTTCAGTTTTTTTAAACGTTCTTTTTAAATCATTGAGAGCCTTATTCTCTTTACAAACAAATATTCCACTACACATCAATAGAAATTTTTTCTATCACTTTAATCATCTAACATATTTTCTAACCCTTTTCTATTTCTAATATAACAATGCTATCCCATGCACTCTTGCAGAATCCTCTCAAGTTAAATTTTAACCATTGTCTCTGTGTCTTTTAAATAGGTTTATACCTTTAATTCTTGTACATTTTTCCTGTACCTCTATATCTTGTTTCTGTCTTTTGTAGCTTCTTTTCCTTTCCCTCTTCCCTCTCTTCTTCTCCCTCCCCTTTTTATTCCCTTTTCTATGATTCTCCCTTCTGTAATCCTCCCTTCTGCTTTTTCCTGATATTATGATTACTTTTCAAATTACTCTTTTTTTGGTTGTTGCTTCAGTGCTTAAGTTTTTAACTCCCTTTCCCCCCTTTCCCTTTTTTACCCTGCTTAAAATTGCTTGGCCATTAAAGATGGCTTCTTCGTTGTCCCGCCCTTCTTGTTCTGCCAGCGTTTCTTGTTGTTTTTCATAGTTCAAGATTTCCATTTCTAAAATTTGAAATATGAAGCCAAAAGATCCTCTTCCATCTTGTGCTTCTTCTTTTTGTTCTTTAAGTCTCATTTTTAACTCTTCAAGGAGTGATGCCCAATTGATTTTATTTTATTTCATTAGGATCCTCCATCCAAAGTTCCAGGAATCATCCAATAATCCAAAACTGTTTTTTGCTTCTTTTCTCACTTTCTCTTTCTAGGGGATTTGT
Source organism: Pseudonaja textilis (assembly GCF_900518735.1). The sequence continues at coordinate 8,642,641 of NW_020769346.1, read as the reverse complement.
TATCTTATAACAAGGTTTCAGCTACAATGTATCTTTTGCAAGCCTTGTTAAAATTCCACTATCAGTTTTTTTTTAAAGTTCTAGGTGGTCTCCTCCATTTTCCAGATTCCACCCTCTTTTTTCCTTTTTTCCCTCCACTGCTTTCTTTCTTTTTTTAAAGAAAGTTTAAATTAGCCAAGAATCTTTATCCCTTTGACACCTTATTTTCAGCTAGAAATAGCCTATTAATGTCAAAGTGGGTTAGTATCAATTTCTTATTTGAATCTCTTCTTTTTAATATTCCAAGTCATTTAAAACTGTCAATGTTAGAGGAAAAAAAGCCAATTCCGTTTTCTTTCCCTTTCTCTTTCGCAGCTTAAAATCTTTTTTAGGAATACTATTAGTCTTTAAAATTCAGGTTCCAGGTGCCTTAAATAGATGTTCTCCATTCAACCCGGTCAGTCAAACAATCAGATAACTGATGATATGCCAATGAGTTGAGGTAATTTCTATTTCCAAATGTGATCTTTTATTGCAGTGCTTTATGTCTATCACACACTATAACCTCATGACATATTGTGAATATAATACAGTATTTATTGCAAATTTGAGAAATTGTCTGAGTATCAGGGGTGGGATTCTACCGGTTCTGACAGGTTCTATAGAACCTCTTGTTAATTTTCTAAGCAGTTCGGAGAACCGGTAGTTAGAAGAATCGCCTTTTGTTTTTTTCCACCCTTATTACATACTTGGCAGTATGCCTAGATTTCCTGTCTCAGAAGGAGGTTTTGTTTTTCTTGTAACTTCCATAAAGGGGAAGGGTTGTTTTAAACTTTTTACACTGTTGTTGGGAGGAAATACTCCCCTGCAAATTCTTCTTCTTGGATAGCTAGAAAGATTGACATTCAAACGTGAGTTTACATACCCTTTCTGAATTTTGGTCTAAAACTGTTTTTTGGTGAAGTTTAATTCTGTGCTTGGTGATGTTTAATCCTGTGTTTATTGGTGGTATAAATTTCCCTATTCAGCTTTGTTTGGAAGGAAAAAGATTAATCTCTGTTCCTGAAAAGAAACTTGTTTGAGAAGTCTGGCTAGTTCCTGTGTCTATTTGTTCTGGTAATTGGTTTAACAAGCAACAGCTATTGTTGTGATTTAATTATTTATATTGTGTTTGAATTTTTTCCTGCCTCATGGTTTCTTTTTCTATTTGGGGAGTGGGTCTTCCTTCACTGCTTTAGTGGTATCTGGCACTGCCCTTTTGGGATGTACTTCCAAGAGGCAGGAGGCAAGCTTGGTTCTGATTTTTTTTACTGCCTTTCTGGGGGGCATGTGACCTTTCCTTCAACCTGGATGATTTCCTTAGGAAATCTTGTGAGAAGAGTGAGACCAGCTGGAATCTTTAAGTGGTGCAAATGTATCTATCTTCTCCTGGGTGTGCTCTTTCTGGAGAGCTTAAATGACCGCTCTGCTAAAGAGTTTATGAACAATAGTTGGCTGCTGATAGTTATCATTGCATTTTAACTATTTTAATTTCTCGGGGTGCTCTGACACACACTGCCTGATTTGTAACTCTGGCTTGCACGTATTTTTAATCTAATTTAGGGCAGCTTTTTGCAAGCAAAGAAGCTTTTTGTATTTTTGTACAGGTAATCCTTGACTTACAACAATTCATTTAGTGACCATTCAGAACCAGTTGTTAAAAAATGTGAATCCCACCCCTTCTGAGTATCTTTACATGATTCTATATAAGTATTTTTCTGAGGGCTCAGGCTACCTCAACTCTGACACAGTGCTGAATATAACTTAAAGTAATTTTGTTATTTCCCCATTATATATGTAAAGTTGTGTGAATTTACAGTTAGATCTTACTTTAACATGTGAATGGATATAATCCTCCATTATAAAACTGAGGCAACAAATAGTTTGAACACATAGGACAGGCGACTTAGCACTCTTAATTCTACTTTCATTAAGAGGAAAATAGTCAATTGATTCAGAAGAAATTAAGTTGTTCTACCTGCTATATCAGTGTCTCTCAACTTTAGCCTTTTTAAGACATCTAGATTTCAACTCCCAGAGCTCCCCAGTCATCATGTTGATAAGGAATTCTGGGAGCCAAAGTCCATATATTTTAAAGGTGCTAAGTTTCAGTAGTACTATGCTGTACTGTATCTGCTGTTGTATTACTTTACCCATCCTCCAGATTTAGTTCACTAGTAGCAATGCTAAATTAAATTACACTACATTTTATGGCTAGGAATAAACTCCATTATGCAGGGTTGCCTTGCAGTATTGCTCAGCTATTTTTGACTAGCCTTTAAACTTGAAGTGTGTCTCCTGTTGTCCTAAAACTTAGTGTTTTAGTCCCGGAGTCCCCAACCTCATGTCCGTGGACTGGCACCATGTCTGCAGCATGCCAGCAACCGGGACGCACAAACAAGCAAAACCCCATCTGCAGAAAAACCTTTTTCCATGGAACCAGTCTCTGGTGCCTAAAAGATTAGGACCCGCTGTTTTAGCCTTTTCTTCTGTTCTTTGGTTTTCTTTTTTCCCTGGACTCAGAGGTGGTATACAGCTGGTTCGGACTGGTTCTGGTGTACCAGTAGCGGAAATTTTGAGTAGTTCAGAGAACTTGCAAATACTACCTCTGGCTGGTCCTGTCCCCGCCCACCTGCCCGTTGCTTGCCCTGCCTGTCCACTGCTTGCCCCATACCCATTTGCCACACCCTACCCTCCCTCACCCAGTCACTTCTCATCTCGTCTCACTGTGTGGCTCCTTGCTTGCATTTACTACACAGCATGACTTCCCACATGGCGCCTGTGGCCCAACTGAGTGGCCCTGATCTGCCTGCCTGGGTAAGTATACCTGCAAGTCACAGCCTAGCCAGCTGCCCCCCCCCCGCACCATTCCCACCTGCCTTCCATGTGTCCTATGGCCCCGCCATGCTTGCCTGCCTTCCCAGCAGCCTTCCCAGTGGTCTTCATTGCTAGGTCTGCTTGCCTGCCTTTCCTATTCACTTCAACATGGCATGTAGCCCCGCCATGCTTTGCCTGCCTTCTTTGTGGGGAAAGGAAGTGGCTGGGCTGCCACTGCCTTTCATTGGGGCACGTGGAGCGAGATGGAGTTCCTCTAGCCATCTCTTCTCTTCCCCCTTCTCTTGTTCTCTTTGTTGGCAGAAGAGTTTTCCCCACCCACCACCGCCCAGAGATGCCCTCGCCTTTCCCAAATTCCCCAAGCATTTCTTTCCCTATCTGATGTCCAGTTCTGTCATTTTTCTCACCATCGTATGCAGGAAAATGAAAGTTTGTGTGGGGCTAAAAAAAAGTTCAATCAATCAATTCCAACTACTTGTGAAAGAAAAAGGTCTCATGAAGTTGGAATTGATTGAATGAGTATATGTAAAGGGAAATAAGACCTTGGTGACTGTTGTAGAATCTTTTCTCAGTTCTTTATAACATTAAAAATAAAACAGACAAAAAACAAAAAACACTTGGGCAAATATCTAGGCTCAACCTTGGTTTATTATGAGCGTACTACATTTTGATATAAATAAACTAATGCACGTTGCCATTGAAAAACTTTATAAAAAATGAAGCATCATTAAAAAGTAACATATCAATAGATTTATCCAAATGATCAGGAAAGGTATACCTCAGCTACATTTCTTTAGTTATTGGTATCCCAGCAAATCCTATTTTAAAATTAGTAGTAGCAGAAAATTCAGAGCACTAAGGAAGGTTAGAAGGCACTGTCTTACCTCTTAATATGAAAAATATTATCAGCTGAAAAGGTATTGTGCATTTAAGAGAAATGTGCATTCTAACATTGGAACTGTCATAAAATTAAATGCAAGTTTATAAAATCACAAGGTGTGCTGTTAGAGAAAAAGATAGCCTTGCTGCTACTTTGAGCAACTTTATTAAGCAGGGAGATGAAACAGCAAAATAGCACGAAGAGTTACCCTACTGCTTCCTTGCACAGGCTTCCATTCCTAACCACAATAACACAAAAAATTATGAAAAGTGTTTTGTAACATCATAATGTTAAGTTCCCCCATTTCATACTTGCATCACATGCAATTTCAAAAAAGGCAGAATTTGATGTTGGCAATGCGTGTTATATCACTTGGCTGCACTTGGCTCTCCCTTCGCCGATGTATGCCTATGCTGCCTTGATAATGTTTCCTATTTTCTGCTTTGAAGGGTTCTTGGTGCTCTCTGAGCTTGGTTGTTTTCTTGGAAATGTTTTGGAGTAGGATTTAGTGTGTTTTCCTGAAAATAAGACCCAGTCTTATTTTATTTTGGGCTTGAAAATAAGCACTTGCTCTTTTTGGGGGGAGGTCTTTTTTTTTAAATGCAGGAGGTGGTGAGCGCAGGGGCCAATGTGGGAGTGGAAGCGCAGCTACCTCTGGCCCTGCCCTCTCTGTCCCATTGTCTGCTTGCATGGAGCTGCAATGGGCAAGCTCTCAGCATGCCTTGGCTTCCTTGATGCAGCACAAGTATTGCTAATTTTGAGCATGGAGGCAAAGGAGGGGGGAGAAGACAGGTGATCCAGATGTGCTGTGTGGGAGACTTGCATGGTGGCACTGGCAGCAGGTGGAGGCAGAGGCTTGTGGGATGGGGGAGGTAGATGATCCTGACACCCCCATGTGGGTGTCTGTTTGGCACAGGCGCGAATGAGAAATGATGGGACAGAGTGGGTGGTGCATTTGGATTACCTCTGCCTCCACCTGGCTCTGTTTATTCTGTCCTAGGCTTCCCCCAAAAGCACTAAGCCAACTCTGAGTCCTGTCAAAACCTCTTTTATCAAATGAATGTGAATTTAGTGCATTCGTATTCAGCCAACGGCTTGGCAAACAATCTTGCAGAGGTATATTAATTAGTTTACACCTTATCTACCCTGGAAAGCTGCCTGGTAAATATTTCCACATGCAGTACTAACAGGGAAGGGCTAGGTTACACAGACAAAACCTCACGAGGCTGGAACAAATGAACGAACAAATGAACGAGTGAGTTGTTTTCTACAAAAGCTCCCTCCCCTTTTGCTCCTCTTTAAATCCTGATGGATGGGGCTATTCGTCGTCCACCTGTGGCCTTACTCCCATGGTGAACCTCAGTTCTTAATTGTTACTTCCTTTTGGCAGCTCTGTGCATGTGCAAGGTGGGAACCGGTTCCAGAAGCTCGCTTGCTTCACTACTGTCCAAGCCCAAAGGCAGCTGATGACTCCAGCCTGCCCTGGCCCCATCTCTGCCTCTGATGCAGAGTCCTCATCCAAGCCTTCCTCAGCCTCCAGGACTGGCCCAGTTTCCTCCCCAACCTCCTGACTCCGCTGCCACCTCTGTCAGCCATCAGTGGACCACAACACTGCTGCACACTTTTTGCCCATGGTAGACAAAGCTTCATGTGCTTCTAAAGTGGACACTTTGAAATGGAGTGATTAGGCCATGCAGCACATCCAGATTACCTGTCTTCTCCCACCTGCCTCTGCCTCCATGCTTGGAATTAACACTGTCTTCTCCCCCTGCCTCTGCCTTCATGCTGCATCCAGTTGCCAGTGGGTTGCAGCTGTGGCTGAACAACATCACCCCTCCACACACACACTTGCTGCTTTCCGGCTGGCCATTACGTATCCCTGAGGGCTTATTTTGGGGGTAGGGTTATATTAGGTCTACCCCAAAAATCAGGCTGCTTGTTTTCAGAGTGGGTCTTATTTTGGGGGAAACATGGTGGTCTCATGTTATATACTAGTGGCTTGCCCTGGTGGGAGTGATTTTGGAGGTTTCTTGATTAAGCTGTTATTTACTGCTAGCTTGTTTGGCAAAGTTGGCAGTTCTTTGATTGGGGTATTGTTTGTTGATTTAATCATGGTGTTACTCTCTGCTGATCTGGGTGCTGATTGCTGGTGAGAAAGTGTTTTGGTCTTTTTGACTTTTTGACTGTCTCTTTCGAATGGTATCCAGATATTTCATCTCTTTATTCCTGTCAATGACCAATTTGTTTGAGCACCAGACTTCCAGGAATTCTCAAGCATTTTTGGACTTGGCTTTGTCTAAGATATTCACAGTTTCTCAGTTAAAACTATGGTTGTCTGTCCATGTGTTGTGAAATTAAGGAGTTTTCATCATGTCTTCTGACTTCTAGATGGTGTTCATGTGGATGTGCTCTACAAGTCTTCTGCCTGTTTGTCCTACATAGTAGCTGTTACAATCCTTACACTCTAAGTTGTAGATGACATCTGTTTTTTTTCTTCCGATGCTGCAGGGTCATTAGATTTACTTAGTTTTGTAGGACTATAGTTGGTTTGTGTGCTATGGCGATGTTATGTAATTGTAATAGTATGCTTGTGGTTTCTGAGATATTTTTGATATATGGCAGTGTTATCCTTTTCACAGCTTGCGCTTTATGTTATTTTGGGTTGCATGATTAGGAAATTTTTGATATTGGATATCCATTTTGTTGGAAGATATATAGCAAATGGCCTATCTCCTTTTTCTGATGTTCAGGGTTGATGTGGTATGTCTTTGCTCTTCTATATAGGGTTCTTATACAGCATTTCTTGTGGAAGGTTGGGTTGTTACTTTGGTAGTGGAGCACTTGGTAGTTTTACAGTAGACTGGACTGAAACAGCTACTATTCCTCATTATTCTCATTCAGAGGAGGGGGAAGAAAAGACAGGTGAGGAATTGGTAAAGATAGCTGTCCTAGCTTAATTTTAGCAAGTCAACCAAATAAATATACCATTAGATGGAAATATATCATACTTTTAAACTTATTTCTTTTACATCTGACTTACTCATGGTTCATGGAGTACATACATTTGTTCTGATTTCTTTTCTTTGTGAATTTTTCTTCCAGAGAAGCTTCTCTGCAAGTCTGTTCTTGCTGTTGTACTATTTCAGCGAACAGAAGTCTTAAGTCTCATCAAGAAGAAATCATTGGCCAGCAGAAGAAAGATTTTTTTCCCCTTGGAATTGGAAGCAGGCACACAAAAAAAGGAAAGCTATTTTTTAAAAACTGATATGTGAGTGAATTGCAGACAATGATTTTTAGTTTTACTTGTTGAATTTCCCTTTCCAATGGAATGGAAGTAAATTTGGATTGCCATGTGAATTCTATGTCATCATGATCTTAGGAACCTTTTCAAGATAACCTATCTCAAGCAGCAGATGGGAAACCATCAGGAATACTAGTGGTACTGTGTCATCCTGAAGGATTTTTTTAAAATAAGTTTAATAAAATTATATATAAAAAATGAATACTTGTGATAACAAATTTTTCCACATCTTTATTTTTGTAGACTAGAGCACTCATAATTTACAGATGAAATGTTGACAATCCTTATCTTTGTGCAATGAGCAAGCATTGCATATGTCTGTTATATATTTTGTTTAAAACTAACATACTAGTTTGAAAAAAGCATATTAACCCCTTTTGTTTTAGACAATAATGAAGACATTTCATAGAGACATTTTATGGAGTTATTGATACATCTCTGACATTAAAATTGCTGGCAGACAAGGTCGGCTGAAATTTAATGCAATACTTGTTTAGTGTCATCAGTAAATGGCCTGCAATCAGATATCTGTTACATACCAAATAGCTATATCTTCATAACACTCAATTTGTTTTTCATTTCTTTTCATCTTCATTTGATTCTATCCCCCATATTTGCTTGGCTGGCAAATTTCCTGTTTTAATGTTCATCCTCTGCCCTACGAACTCAGTGCCCTGATACATCTAAATTTAGAAAACAAAAATGATTTCCAGTAAAAGGATTTCAGTATTCAACTTGTTCAAGAATATAAGCATTCACTACTTCGATTATGATAATGAAATTTTATGGTATCTCAGAGCCATATGCTTTTGATAAACCCACAACTAGGGTATAATTTGACAACATACTTAACCGTAATGTTGTTAAGGTTACTATTATGAAAAGCCATTGATAAACATTGAATCTGTCTAATTAAAAAAATAAAACTTCAGGGATTTATATTAACTTCTAGTATTGTAATAAACGTCTTCTCTTTCCTGATAGTTGTTAATGGGGGGGGGGGGGGTGCACTTACAGTATTTTTCTTCTGCCAGCCAAACATACTACCTCTCAGGCAAAGGAAAGCAAAATTCAAACAAATGTTTTGCATTCTAAAACAACTGCTAGCAGGTCCTAGGAAGAATACCAACAACTGATAAATGAATATTCAAGGCCATAATCCATCTTCTGCTTGCTTCCAATATTATGTAATTCTCTTAGATTAGGTACTGATAGTTTTAGACTTACTCTAGACCAGTGGTTCCCAATCTTTTTTTCGCCCCGCGCCCCTAAAGAAATTTCACTCGAACCTCGCACCCCCTGAAATAAATAATAAATAAAAATGCTAACATATAGCCAATATCCTATTATTTACCTGGACTTTTCTCACACCCCCTGGAATATCGTCTCGCACCCCCAGACTAATACATTAGATATTAGTATATTTGTTAGAAAAGCAAAATAAAAAAATTGCAAAATGTTAAATTTTATTAACATACTTTAGTTTAACATAAACACTCATATAACAAAATTTGCTACCCTAGGATTCCTTTTTAGGTGAATGTTTATTTCTGGCTCTAATAAATCTTTGTATATGTTTTTTTCAAGTAATTTTAAAGATAGTTTTTAATTTTTAATGATATTTTGTTTTTATTAATGTATGTATGACTTTGTGTGTATATCACATGTTTACCAATGTTATAGTTTTATATCAATTTTTCTGGTTCTTAGACTGGTTGTTCACACACAATGATTATCACATAAAAGGCACTCTAATAATAGTAATATATTTGTACTTTCTATAAGAGGGGTGTTAAACTCAAAGCCTGGGAACTGGATCCAGCCCATGGAGTTCTTAGATCTGGTCCGTGGGGCTACCATGGAAACAGAAAATGATTGGCCTCCAGTGCCTCTGCTAGTGAAAACTGAGAGATACAGGAGGCCCCACAGCTGAAACAGAGTTTGTGAGGGCTGCCAGTGACACTCCGCAGCTCCTTTTGCGCTGGCACAAGGTTGGAGGAGTCCATCGTGGCCAAAACAGAACTTTTTATCCCGTTTTCGCTGGCAGAGCATTTAAGCCATTACAGGCACCCCTGACATGAATGATATCAAGTTTGCCACACCCACCCTGGCCATGCCCAACCTGGCCCCACAAGGTCAAACACAACCTTGTTGTGGCCCTCAATGAAATTGAGTTTGACACCCCTGTTCTATAAGCATAAATGCAACATTGGAGAGACAAGTTTCTCAGAACTGAAACAAGTTTTAATAATTGTAGAATTAATTAGCCAGTTATTTGGTATCCCTCTCTTCTGAATTTACAGAAAACCTCAGGGCAATAAGTTTTGTTGATTTTGTCTCCCTATATCCCATAATCCTGGAGTAAAATAATACACAAATTAGCAAAATTTGATTCTTATTATTATTCTTATTATTAAAAAATAAAATATTAAAACAGAATGATATATTTCTGGTGTTTCCTTTTGGAAATAATTTCTTATCGGTGAAGAAAGTATGTAATATAATATGTATAAAAGTATGTATAATAGTAAGTATAAAAATATGTTATCAGATTATTAATAAACAAGTCTCAAATTACTTTCCTAAGAGATATAGTTAATGGAGAGATGAAGATATAATGACAGTTATATTTGTACATGTTGTAGGTATAACATCCAAGAATTTATCTCTAAGGTCTTCAGACTATAGCTGTTAAAAATATTCTCTCTGCTTAAACTCTGGGAAGTGAATAAAAATTAGAGTATGCTAGATTAAATATCCCTTCTAATTATTTGCTGATGATAGAAACACACTTAGAGTGTGCACAATTTAAACTGTTCAAAGATTGAATTTTCCATTTAAGTATTTTCTTATTTTGAATAGCTTGGACTCTCTTTTTCTCTCTCAATTTCACAGCCAAAATTGGTCTATAGAAATGTGTTTGAGAAGCTTCTTGGCTTGGCTTCTAGAATTTTTATCAGCTTGTTGCCTTGTAAAAAAACATTTCCTCTATCATAGTCATTCTCTTTATTTTTTACAATGTAGCTCAGTGACATGGTCAGGGGCAGGTTTCTATCATTTCTGACCAGTTCTATAGAACCCCTTGTTAACTTTCTAAGCAATTCGGAGAACTGGTAGTTAGAAGAAACCTCCTTTTGTTTTTTTCCCACCCTTATTACATTCTTGGCAGTATGCCTAGACTTACTGTCTCAGAAGGAGGTTTTGTTTTTCTTGATACTTTCTTAAAGGGAGATGAGTGAGACCAGCTGTTATCTTTAAGTGGTGCAAATGTACCTAAGGATTGCTTCTCCTAAGTGTGCTTTTTCTGGAGAGCTTAAATGACCTCTCTGCTAAAGGGTTTCACATTATGAGCAATAGTTGGCTGCTGATTGCATTTTAACTATTTTAATTCCTCAAGGTGCTCTGGCAGCCTGCCTGATTTGTAACTCTGGCTTGCAGGTATTTTTAATCTAATGATTGGTATTTAGGGCAGCTTTTTGCAAGCAAAGAAGCTTTTTGTATTTTTGTACAGGTAATCCTTGACTTACAGCAGTTCATTTAGTGACCATTCAAAGTTACAATGGCACTGAAAAAAGTGACATGACCGTTTTTCACACTTACGACAGTTGCAGCATCCCCACTGTTATGAGAGGCCAGGTGAGGAGAAGCACCCCTTGACGTGAGTAATGTCAAGTTGACTATGCCCACCCAGTCATACCCACCAACTAAGCCATGCCCACAAAACCGGTTGTTAAAAAATTTGAATCCCACCCAAGATATGGCTCATATTTCAAGTCTTAAGTCACAATTTTGTTTAAGATCTGAAGAACTCCAAGTCAATATAGGCAATATTCATATAGGCAAGTCAGATACTTAACTGAAGCTTTTACAATCTGGAATCTTCTTGATTTGTTGGAATTACAACTTAGAGAATGACCAATTAGGGGATTGGGAACAACAGGTATAATTAATTTATGTATAGTATTTAAATGGGTTTGTACAAAGAAAGAATTCTTTAGTAACTAGTCTTTATCTTTTTAATGTACAACTTTTAATAAGTCAAAAGTATTTTTCCTCAAAGTTAAGGGAGGAAGTTAGTATCTATGAATGATTCTTTTACATTCAAAGCAGCTCCAAGCAAAGAGAACTGGTAAGAATATTTATCTTTTTAACCAATGATATATACCATAATAAGTCAAAGGAGGGTACTGCATCCATCCTCTTTAACAGATTGCCTATGAAAGAGCAGAGAGGTGTTGAGATAGAGGAGAAAAAGATTTTATCACATACATTAAAAGAGATTTCCCTAATAAGTAGAGAAGTTGTTGAGTCCACATCCCTATAATATGTGGTTTTTCTTGGGATTCCTTGTTATAATATTGGAAAAAGAATCCTAGGATGTTAGATACCAATTTTTAAAAATGCTCTTCCAATTTTAATTTAAATAAAATTATGTTTGTCTTACAAACTCCATCGAAATTTAGCTCTGCCTTTTATGTTGGAGAATATTTAGTACCTGTAGAGTTGTAATTGCAGGAATGTTCCAATCTCGGATGGCAAACCTCAGATAAAGAATGTTTCTGAGCAAATACAACTCAGGCAAACAAAGTCACTAATCTATGGATAAAGGAGGATTAGAGAGGGGAAGTAGACATATGTTAGACTTTAACTAGAGATAATTAATTGTATGGATTACTGTACTAAACAGTAACGAAAGTTAAGCAGTAACCAAAGTTAACCAATGATGGAGGATAACTAAAAATGTATATAAATGCAAGACTATACTCCAATAAAGATCATCATCATAATTCAGTTGTTCATGATCAAACAACTTGACTGCCTCGTCATTACAACAAGTATCATTCCATTTCTTCTGGTCTGGGACTTCAACATTTAAGCATGCAAAGCACCAGATGACTGAAGGGGAAAAAATAGGAGTGGTTTGTTTTTGCATTCCAAAACATTCCTACATTTAAAATAAGAAATCTAGTGGAATGTCTCTATCTCAAGGTTTCTCCTTCTATCTCCTAAGATGAGATTGCAATTTTATAATAATATCTTGCAATAGCTGTTAGACAATTCTGAAAGAAAGAAAACTATTGAAAAATTGAAAGAAAACTGGGAGAGAAGGATGAAAAAAGAAGGTAACAAGTGGACAAGAAATTCTTTAGTAACTAGACAAGAAAGGAGAAAGAAGTAGTATGTGGGAACTCTTAAGAAGGATTTATTGATGAATTACACATCCAGCTTTTTTTCAGAAAATATAATATTCTTTTTTTTTCTTTTATTTCTCGTACTCTTGCAAGGTATATAATCCAGTTTAATAATTTGACAGGAATAGTAACTGAATTTGTATATGAGTACACAAAAAGAGAAAATTGGATTAGGAATTGTTTTATAACAAAGGATTAAGACTTGTTTTGTAACAAATAATCATCAATCTTCCAAAGGGAGGTATGGTTAGGAGGCTCAGATAAAATGTTCATGTGTATTGTGGTATATGTGTATTGCTAATGCACCATCCTCCAATTCATCAATTTTTTGAACAGTTGACCTAGTTCCTCAATTCTGCCTGATGTGTTTATTGGAAGTAGCAGCAGTTTCACAGTACTTCTAGTTCTATTCTTAAACTGTCAAACATAAAATATTTAAACAGAGAAAAAATCAGTGTCCACCTGAAGATTCTACAGATCATGGTGACAAAATGCCCTCATCTTTACATCAGGCAAAAGACAAATAAAGCAAATTGCTTACATTCCATATTATTAACTTAGTTTTATGCGTGTTTGTCATGATTCTTATGAAGGCCAGCTTAAGAGTTATCAAAACACTTTTCTCCTTGAAAATGTGCTAGGGCAGCTTAAACCCAAGTACTGGGAAACAAAATAAAACAACATTTCTTGGAAATGGTGAAACAAATTGTACTCTCCCCTTGGCTACAACATTTTACAGAAAATATCAGTTTTATCTCAGTTTTAAACGCATTATGCCTGTCCCAGAAATAACCTCAGCTCTCAAACCCTGTTGCTGTTAGATTATAGAGAGCCAGAGGTAGAATAGACAATTCATGTGGAAATGCCTTCTGTTTCACTGGGCTGAAGTTGACAGTGCTCTGCCATAGGGATGAAATAAAATGGGGCATGTAAATCAATCCTGTACTTGCTTATTTGAAGTAAAACCACTGGATTCAGTAATCGTTAAGAATGCACAGGATTGCAGCCTTACTAGAGATATCTGAAAGGGGAGGAAGTTGAAATATTCAACTCAGTGGCTGAAATTATTTAAGTCAAACTCTTGTGAAACACATGTAAAAAGAGTAAGGCTAAGATCATATAGTTGTGGCTGCCATCTTTATATTTCCCAGTCAGTCATAAATAAAATGGTTTTCCAATTTTGACAATTTGAAAATGGGTGAACTTCATCTCCCAGAATTTCTTAGCCAAATAATGATGGGTTGAAATTCATCTTCAAATTGCCACTATTGAAAAACATTGCCTTAGCTGGGCTAAATTATGATAATTATTTAGTTAAATTTGTTCCTCCAACCACCAAATATTTTATGTTTTTAAAAAATCAACCCTGGATTTAAAAGATAAAGCCACAAAATGATCTTAATTACTTCCTTCCAAATAAATAATTAGCATATGAAAATTAAAACAAAGCAAAATTATGATTAGATAACTATGTTGGGTAGCACTGCTATTTTTAGGGATGACAATAAGAAAGTCTTGCAAGAGATAGGCCCTTGGCCATGGTGATGACATTTTGAAAATAACAGATTCCAACATTCTTTAGGAAACGGCCCTCCCTCTTTGAAAGGGAAGCTGCACCAGGGGATTTTATTATATTCCATGAAAGACATGAAATAAAAATGATCAGGCAGGGTTAGGTATTGGTGGCCATACAAGCGCAGCCATATCATGCGGTTGCCTAGCAACCTAGGGGTGGAGATAGGGTTGGGAATCGAAAGAAAGAGAAAAAGGGGCTGCAACCACTTCGGCCAGAAATGGCAGGTTGACGTTTCTTTTAAGGTAAGTTTGAAAGGGCTCCGCTCGGCACTGTTTAGTTTGGCTGAAGATGAGAAACACGGAGGAGGAATTTCACCTGTCCTGTGTAGGCATTAGAACTAAGCTCAGCGCGGCGGTGTCCTGCTGGGCTCAGAACTATCTTCCTGTGAAAACCGGGAGGGAAATGTCATTCCAATCTCTGTTTTATTGATCAGAAATCTGATAACAAAGAGCAAAGAGACAGCATAGGCCAATAATACCGTTGGCCAAAATATGTTATTATTGCGAGCTTTTTTTGCAAACCCAGCAAGGCACAGGAAGAAGATATTTTCACCCCCGCGATGTTCACGCCGCAGGCTGGGAAATACGATCTACTGTAACGGATTGCGCTTTATAAGAAGACGAATCAAAATAGCATTGTGCCCAGTTAGCAGCAAGGGAGTAATTCATATTAGGGAGGAATTATTTTCAAACACAAAAGGAAAACAGAAAACTTTTATAAATTTTATTTATTTGGAATATTTCGAATGAAGCAAAAATCATTTCCGATTGCAAAACATCTCTGCCTTCCTCCCCAGCAAACAGGAAGTTTATGAGTTTTGCTAGAAAAGCCATTGACACAAGTCATGGCACCACTTTAAGGAAGGAAGAGCTTTCTTACACTGAACTCTCCGGTTGTTTGGGGGCTGTGAAATGAATAGTTGTTTTGTGGGAAAGACGGAAGGCAATGAGCTGAAGATAATCTGGGGGTGCAAAGACCTCTTGTAAGAAAACATGAGGAATGATGGTTCTATTCTGAATACTAGTACTTTTGCTCCGCTTGCCATGTAGTGGTAGATAAACAAGACTTAGAAAAAATTGAAGTAGTCTCCTGTCTCTGAACGAATTTTTTTCATAACTCAGAAAGAAAGAGAAAGAAAAAGCCTCAATTCTCGTTTTGTATCACCTACCAGCTTGAGGATATATTGAGGTATTACGTTGCAGTTCTTGATCTATTCTAAGAAACTTGCATAGCACTAGGCTCTTCAGTTAATTATGGATCTGCCTGTCTGCTTTTCTGGAATGAGGTCTCCACCCCCGAAATTTGAACAGGTCCCACCCTTCTGAGATTTCAAAGGGTCTTAAAAACTGGCTCTTTATCCAGAGCTTTGGACAGGACGATTGCTTTCCCCTTTCTTCCCTTCTGTTGTGCCTTTGTCCTGTGCTGTTCTTTTTTTTTTTAAACAAGTTTTATTGATTTTACAAACAAACAAACAAAACAAAACATCATTAAACATTAAAAACATAAAACCTCTTTCCATTGTAAATCTTTACAAGGCAGGTAACACATTGCTTTATATCACATACTTATAATTTATCCCATTTCCATATAAACACGTAAATTCCCTTTACCAAATTCCACATTGTTTCTCTTTAATCATTATTCAATCATATTTCCTTTCTAATTTATCTGCTATTCAATCATCACATTTATATTTTCCTCTGGCTTGTTTATAATTATTCTCATCTAGTCTTCCTCCGAGATTTTATTATTTAATTCTTAATTGAACACACACACATAAGACATAAACATAAAAACATAAAACTTTCTTTTAGAAAGTAACTTGGCCCCAGATTACCTCTTTTTGTATGAACTTCAATTGAATTCATGCTCTTCTTATATACCATTACCTATCTTGTTTACCATTCTATAACTATTATATAACTCCTCTCCACTTTTGCCTCATCTTAATTCTGTTTTATATATTTAATCTTGCTTTAAAGAAAAATATTTTTATATCTTTTGTCCATTTCTCCATTTACATCTGTCTCATTTCCAATATAAAAAAAGAATAGTTTCCCCTGGAATCACTAATCAGAGTATGATGCCTTTCTATCATTCCCCTAAATTAAAATTTAAAATAACACCTAAATCCCAATCAGATTCTGCTTAGTACATTCTACTATTTCAGAAACCAATACTACAATAATAAATCCATAACAGTCGACACATTAATCCATTAAACTCTATATTTAAACTAATATTTTAAACATTCCCTTTAGTATTTTATTAAAACTTAATATCATTCATTATTAAACATTTTAAAGTTATACCTTAATATTTTAGTCTTTTATTAGATCTTAAAAAGTTCTGATTATCTACTTATAATACAAATACCACTATTACAATACTCATGTGTACTTTGCAGAATCCCCCTTTTTTTTAAAAAAAACCCATACATTACCCATTATCCCTAAAAAAAAATTATTTTCTCCATCTTGTTTTATACCTTTGTAACTTTTTTCCCCCTTTTCCCTTTCCTTCTTAGCCCGCCTAAACTTTTTACCCCCTCCTCTCCAAACCTCTGCCTTCTTGGTTTCCCCTTTCTGTTGCATTCCTCTTTCCTTTTGCTTTCTAGCATTCTGTTGTTTTTGCATCTTCTTTTTCTCTTTCATAAATATTTTTTTATTTCTTAAGTCCTTCCTTTTCGCTCCTCTCTTTCTCCTTTCTTTCTTAGTCACACCATTTAGTTCATTAAAAATGGCTTCTTCTTCCTCGGCTTCTTCCAGCTGTTGTTTAATTTGCTGACACATGACAAGCGCCGTATCTAGGAAACAAAGGGCTTCTCCCATAACATCTTTGCCTTCTTTCCTTATTTTTAAATATTGTTTTTTTAGTTCATCAAGAGATAGAGCCATTTTAAACTGTTTCTTCTTCTTTTTCTGTATCCTCTTCTTATTATTAAGCCAATCAGTTATTTCCAAACTTAAAACAGTTCCCAAAAGTCCCAAAATCCCGCAATCATCAAACAGTCCAGGCAGAGTACAAACTTCTTCTTTTTACAATTTCTCTTCTAGGGGTGAAGTCAAATTAGGGAAAGAAAAAACGTCCAGTCTGTGCTTTAAATCTTTTTTAGAATTAATTTCTATTCTCTTTATCTTCAAGGCATCTCCTCCAGCAAAGTCTTAGGGTAAAAAAATTTTTTTTCCAAGCCTCTCCCTTCCCACTTATAACAAAGGAGTTTAGGTTTTACCTTCTATTAAAAGGCTGGTTTCCCTTGTCCATTTGTTAATTCCATAAGGGAGGGAGAGTAACTTTCCCTTTTCATCACTTTTCTTCGCCGCTGAAAACATCAATCGGGAACATTGTAGTGTCCAGAAAAAAGCCAATACTTTCCCAGGTGTTAAATATGTCCTTAAGGTCCCAGTTCGACCAAGAAAAAACGTCCGTTTTAAAACTCCTTCTTCTTCCTCCTGCACATTCTTTATCCAGTTGCTGGCTTCTTTATGGCGGCCATAAAGACCGCCGCTCCACTGTCTTGAGAGAAGGGGGTTATTGCCGGCTGGGGAGGGGGTTTGCGATACCTCTCAACCCCTGTCCGGATCCCCCCTTTCTTCAGCTGCCCCAACAGGGCAGCCTTAGCCTCCAAATCCGTCAGGATCGGAGGCACCAAGGCAGCTAGCACAGCAGGGATCGCGGAGAAAAGCGAATCCCTGCTGTCACCGAAGCCGACAAACCGGAAGTGTCATCCTGTGCTGTTCTTAATGTTTTCAGTATTCGTTAAAAAAATACTTTAAAGTCACTGGAAGGCTGCATTTATTATGCATTTAATACAATTATATAACTTTATTTTAGTGGTCCTCAGCTTACAACAATTAAATTAATGATGGTTCGTAGTTACAACAGCCCTGAAAAAGTGACTGTTTTTCACACCACCATTGCAGCATCTCTATGATCACGTGATAAAAATCCAGCTGCTGGTGGATTATGATGGTTGCAATGTCCCAGAGTTATGTTATCACTTTTTGCGACCTTTTGACAAGCAAAGTCAACCTGGGTTGATTCATTTAACAACCGTGTTACTCACTTAACAATTGCAGTGATTCACTTAACAACTGTGTCAAGAAAATGGGGCAAAATTCATTTAATAGTTGTCTCACTTAGCAACATAAATTTTAGGTTCAACTTTGGTCACAAGTCAAAAGCTACTTATATAAATTTAATAAAATATATTATTTTATGCCATATTTCTTATACTTTACATCTGATACAAATATTAAAGATTAATACAAATATTAAATATTAATATTATTATCACGCCATCCTGATATGTATTGCATAGCTTGTTTGAAGTGTTTATTTTATCATTGCTGTGTTATTTAATGTAGATCAACAATGTACAGCAGTATGCTGGAGTAAGGCCAACATAACAATCAGTGGTGGTCAGTCCTTCACCTACTTCACGTGGTTGGTTTCTGCTCCATGTAATGCCATTGAGCTCAAACAGTATCATATATTGCAAACCTCTGTTTTCAAAACAGAATGAGTGAGTTCAACCAAACTATGAGATCTGGAAGAAACAAAGCTTTAGGAAAACAGCTTTAGAATATTATTATAGCTGCACTTACTTAGCTTTCATAAAGATTATCTACATGGAAACTTGAATCAGGAACAAGAATCTGGAAAGCACATAAAAGGATTGGCAAATAAAGAGACAAACCAAACATGTTTGGTTATTTTTTAGTGTAGAAAAAATTGTTTAAAAAATTTACTTGAAGAGAAACCTTTCTTCATCATACTGCAAATCATTTGGGATCATGCCAAAGCCACGTACAGGTAATCCTAGATTTACAACCATTTGTTTGATGACTGTTCACAGTTTTTTTTTTCACAGCACTGAAAAAAAGTAACCTAAAACTGTTGAAGCATCTCATGATCAGGTGGTAAAAAATTGGATACTTGGCAACTGGGCCTGTATTTATGATGGTTTCAGTGTCCTGGGTCATGTGATCATGTTTTGCAACCTTCTGATAAGCAATTCACTTAACAATTGTGTTAATAACTGCAGCAATTCACTTAACAACTGTAATAAGAAAGGTAAAATGAAACAAAACTCATTTAACTACTGTCTTACTTAGCAACATAAATTTTGGACTCAATTGTGTCATAAGTTGAGGATTACCTACATTCGCAATTTTCCTTCTAACTTCCTTACTAGTTTCAACATTAGCTAATCACATTAAGTAGCAGTTTCATAGGTAGCAAAACTCATACTGTCTTGGATGGATCCTGAAGCTTGCTGCTGCTGGACCGTGTTACAGCAGCTCCTCTTGGTTTTATTTTATTTTATCAACTTTTAGTACTCCCATTGGATCCTTTTTATTTAAATACTATTTTTTGGAGAAGACAACAGCATAGATCACAACACAGACAAAAGTTTTTGCTTTGCTGAAGACTAATAAGGCATGGGAAAAAGAAAGAAGCGCCATGGCACCAGCCCAGGATCTCTCCCACCAGAGAAAACGGCAAAACAACCAAGAATTGAGGAGCCCTTTGTTGGCAAGAGATCTGTAAGTAAAACTACCCCTCTCCATTTTCAACAATCTTGAGAAGTTAGAATGGGACCTGCAAAGAGATCTGACAATATTAGATATTAGACTTTCCCGATCTAGTGGAGGAGGAACAAAATGACAGCCAGATTTTTTCACAAACAACTAGGCCAGCTACAGCTGATATGGAGACTGATAAAGACTAAAAAGGTTAACAATAAACTAATTCAGAGTGAGGAGAGCTTACCATGGGAGAATACAGCAGAGTTTATGGCAAAGCAATGCCTTCTCACAGTGCAAACGGTTGTCTCAATATTTGAACAATTAATTAATAATCATCCAATATGATGTAGAGACACTAAAAAAAGATATCACTGTCTTTTTGCAAGCACAGCATCGGCTGCAGACACCCCCACCAATGTTCTCACAGCAGACCTGGGTAAATCCCATACTCAGGATAAGGAAGAAGAAAAAGAGCAAAGACCCAAGGAAACAGTTTAAAACCTGTTAAAAATTGGCAGCCCTCTCAGAAAAACAGACCTTCTCCAGACAAGGCAACAAGAGGAGGAGTTATCAATAGAGAAGTTTAATTGGAAGCCAGGAAAGCATCTCCCCTACAATCACATCGTTCATTGCAAACACAACAGATTGCTTTTAGAATCCATATGAGCAGTCTTACTTACGGACCCTGGAATACTAAAAGTGCTATACTAAATTCCCTAAGCCAGCTTCTTCACTGCCACCGGGGGCAGATTGATCTTCATGCTGTGGAGTGGCTTCCTGAGGCCCCAAATTGGAAGTGGATACTCCTGTCTTTCAAGCAGCCCACCACACTGCTGATGCTATTTAAGATGAAGGCACATTTAGCCTCCTTTCAAATCTTTCCCATCAGTTTTCTGTGAGGAAAAGGTTAAACCTTTAATTGTTACCATGTGAGCTCCCATGGCTGCTGTCTCTTCTGCATTCTCAACTTGGGAAAGAGAGAGAAAGAAAGTGGGAGTCAGCCAGCCTTAGTTGGTGAAGATGTACTTAATAGCACAGAATGGGCATCATTAATGCTTTTGGCGCTCTCCCAAGAAAAGAAGACAACATGTTATTCAAGTTAGAAAATTTAAAGAAATCCTTGTTGGTCACAATGGACACGGCTGAGCCACTTTTAGATCTGGTCTCCCCAATAATTGAGCCTCTTACTTCTCCCCCAGAGGGCAAGGGATTGCATGAATATGAGATGGAACACAGAAGCCAAAATACACAGGGACCACTAGAGGCCCCAGTAGAGATGGAGATACTATCATTCTTTTTTTTTTTTATAATAAATTTTTATTATTTTTTTAACATAAAAAACACAACAACAAAACATAAAAGTATCAGCTCCCCCATATTTTTGTACACACAGTAAGTCGGTTGGTCCATCGGTTTTGTGCATTCACCTCATAGTCACAATTACAGTTACTTTATATAATACTCTTATCAATACAAATTTATAAATCCTAGTATCGCTATTAAAGAAAAAAAAAAGAAAATTTGACTAAACTTTTATTCGGTCATGCCTTTATGAGATA
The DNA here is from genome assembly GCF_900518735.1 of Pseudonaja textilis. The sequence continues at coordinate 8,621,749 of NW_020769346.1, read as the reverse complement.
ACTATATTTTAAATATTTTATTCTAAAACAAATCTTATAATCATACCAATTCTATCCCAAATATGAAAAAGAAAGAAACAAAGAAAACTATTATATAGATATAGTATCAAAAACCAATAAAAGGAAAGGGAAAATAAAGTCATTATTATTCCTTATTATCTAACTTTTATATTTTAATATTTCATCATTCAACCATTGATAGAAAAGATCCCAAACTAAATAAAATTGTTTATCTTCTTGCTCTCTAATTTCAAAAGTCAATCTACTCATCTCAGCACATTCCAAAATTTTCTTTACAACTTCTTCTTGCAATGGAATTTTCTCATTTTTCCAATTTTTTGCAAATACAATCCTAGCAGCAGTCAATACATTTACAATCAAATATTTCAACTCTTTACTATAAGTATCTGGTAGTATTCCCAATAGAAAAAACTCCGGTTTCAAGTCTATATGCTTCTTTGTCATTTTTTCCAGCCACATGTGGATTTTAGTCCAATATTTTCTAGCATCCTCACAAGTCCACCACATGTGATAGTATGAACCAGGTTTCTGATGACATTTCCAGCATTTTTCGGATTTGTTCTTGAACATTCTTGCTATCCTTGTCGGGGGAAAATGCCACCTGTAAAACATCTTATACAAGTTTTCTTTATAGGCTGTAGACATTGTCATTTTATAATTTTGCGACCATAATTTCTGCCATTTCTCTAAATCAATCCCATATCCAAAATTCCTCCCCCACGCAATCATAGTTTCTTTAACTTGTTCTTCCTCAAGCTTAATTTGCAATAAATAACCATACAATTTTTTAATCACCTTTTCATCAGTACCCATCAAAATCTTATCCAAGTCAGTTTGCTTATCATAAAATCCCTCTGCTTTGGAATCCTCATAGTACTTTGAATGTATTTGCAAATATGAAAACCAATTCATCTGTATACCTTGTTCTTCCAATTTTTGCATCGATTTAAGTTCACCCTTTTCATCTAATAATTCCCCATAGTTAACTGTTTGTTCCTTTTTATAAATTATAGGATAAGAGAACGCTTCTATCGTCGATAACCAAACTGGAATTTTCAAATAACACTGTTTTTTTATCTTCTCCCAATTCAACCACAGAGACTCCCGTATATAATGTCTTCTAAAATACCCCTGTGTTTTAGTTCCCTTGTACCATAAAAAAGCATGCCAGCCCAACAACAAATCATGACCTTCTAATGTCAACAATCTGGTTTTCCTTAATGTTATCCATTCTTTAACCCACGTCAAGTTTGCAGCTTGGTAGTACAACTCCCAATTAGGCAGACCAAACCCTCCTCTAAATCTAGCATCCTGTAAAAGCTTTAACTTTATTCTTGCTTTCTTGCCTTGCCATATATACTTCAAAACAATTTTATTTAAATCCTCAAAATATTCTTTTCCAAGCCTAATTGGTATTGTTTGAAACAAAAATAAGACTCTGGGTAAAATGTTCATCTTGATTGTTGAAATCCTTCCTATTAATGACAATTGTAAGTTCTCCCATTTTTTCAAATCTTGAGCTATCTGTTGTTTAAGTTTAATATAATTATTCTCCTTCAATGTACTACATCTTGATGTCAAATATATCCCCAGATACTTAACCTTGTTTGTAACTTGAATTTTTAACAGTTCTGCCAACTCTTCCCTTTGTTTCAGCAACATATTCTTTGACAAAATCTTTGTTTTATCTCTATTTATTTTCAAACCAGCCACCTCCCCATAGACCTCTATCTTTTCCAACAGTTTCGAGGCTGTTTCTATAGGGTCTTCCAAGATAAAGACTAGGTCATCTGCAAAGGCTTGTAGTTTAAATTCTTCCTTTTTAATTTTCATTCCTTTTATAGTTTTATCTTCTCTGATATTTCTATTCAACACTTCCAAAGTCAATACAAATATCAAGGGAGAAAGAGGACAACCTTGTCTTGTGCCTTTTCTTATATTAATAGGATCTGTAAATTCTCCCTCCATCATTACCTTAGCTGTTTGTTCATTATAAATTGCTTCTATTGCCTGAATAAATCTTCTAGCAAAGCCCATCTGTTCCATTAAAAGTAACATAAATCTCCAATTCACGTTATCAAATGCCTTTTGAGCATCTAAAAATATCAAAGCCATTTGCTTTTCAGGATGCGCCTCATAGTATTCCAGGGTGTCCAGAATTACTCTCATATTGTCTCTGATTTGTCGCTTTGGCAAAAACCCATTTTGGTCTGGGTGGATAAAGTTATTCAAGTACTTTTTAAGTCTTTCTGCTAATATTGAAGCAAAAATTTTATAATCTGCATTTAGTAAAGAAATCGGTCTATAATTCTTGATTTGCAGTAGGTCCGCCTCCTCTTTTGGAATAAGTGTAATGTAAGCCTCTGACCATGTTTTAGGTATCATCTTTTTTAACATAACTTCATTCATAACTTCTAACAGTGGAATACACAGTGATTCTTGAAAGATTTTATAAAATTCTACAGGAAACCCGTCTGGACCTGGTGCCTTTCCATTATTTTGTTTCTTAAGTGCTTGACTTAACTCCATCATTGTTATATTACTTTCTAGCATTTCTTCAATCTCTTTAGGTATCTTAGGTAGATTTGCATTCTGCAGGTATTGTTTAACTTTCTCCTCATCAATGTCTTCTTTCTTATACAAATGCTTATAAAAATCATAAATAATCTCTTTTTTTTCTTTGCTGCCATAACAAATTTTACCTTGGTCGTCTATTAACTGCGGTATTTTCCTCGACTCTTTCTCCTTTCTCAATTTGTATGCTAGCCATCTACCTGGCTTATTTGCATCCTCAAAATAATTCTGTTTAGCATTCCTAATTTTCTGTGCCAGTTCTTCTTTCTCTATTAAGTCCATTTTATGTTTAGTTATATCCAGTTTCATTTTAACATCTTTTCTGTGTGGCATTTTCTGTAATTCTTTTTCAAGTCCCTTATATTCATCATCCAAGGCTTTAAGAGTTCGCCTTTTCCTGTTATTCTTTTTTCTTGTATAGTCTATTATCAAGCCTCTAACATAGGCCTTCATTGTGTCCCAAACATTCTGTATTGAGGTGTCTTCTTTTCTATTCTCTTTAAAGAAGAAGGCCAATTCTTTCTCCATCCATTGTATAAATTCCTTATCCTTTAAAATAGAATTATTTAATGTCCATCTCGATCTTTTCCTTTGTCCCTTCCATTCAATTGTCAATGGGTTATGGTCAGCTCAAGTACTTGTTTCAATATTTACTTCTTGAATACTAGACATTAAATCTGTTGAGATCCAAATCATATCCAGTCTGGACCAAGTTTGAAGGATCATACTTAGAGGGGTTTGAAACTTTAATTTGAAATTTGAAATTGGTTTTCACTAACAGAATACTAGCTCAATCCCAAAAGCCGATTTTAAAGAATAAAAAATGGCTTGATAGAGATTGCACGCAACTGAAAAGAACGTATAACAAAGAGTATAGGAAAAGTAGAAATGCCCCTTCTGAGGATCACACTCACTACTTAAAGCAGTTGAAGGCACAATATAAGACCCTGCCAAAAGAAAATAAAAGTGCGGCTCTGAAGGAGTCTTGGCATAGATTAATTGCAGCAGTCAAGACAAAAAATACTTCTCTTTTCTGGTACATCACTAGAGGATTGGGGAAATCCCCCCTACCCCCAACTAATCAGGTACCGATTCATGCCTGGGAAGAATATTTTACAGAACTATATATAGACCCCAACTATGTAACTAAGGAGAGCCAAATTAGTTTGGTCCAAACTCCTTACTGGCCCCTGGTTACACAGGGGAGATATCCTGGTTGATCGGAACCCTCAAGACTAATAAGGCACCAGGTGTTGATACTGTCCTGCCAGAAATAATAGAATAGAATAGAATTCTTTATTGGACAAGTGTGATTGAACACACAAAGAATTTGTCTTGGTGTAAATACTTTCAGTATACATAAAGAAAAGGTACATTCGTTAAGAATCAAGAATCATAATGTATGACACTTAATGATAGCCATAGGGTACAATCAACAATCAAATCATACTAGGAAACAGTCAATATAAATCATAACAATACAAGTAACAAAGTTACAGTCATACAGTCACAAGTGGAAGGGGATGGGCGATAAGGAGTGATGAGAAGATTAACAGTAATAGTAGTGCAGATTTTGTAATAGTTGGACAGTGTTGAGGGAATTATTTGTTTAGCAGAGTGACGGTTTTTGGGAAAAAAATGTTCTTATGTCTAGTTGTTCTGGTGCGCAGTGCTCTATAGCATTGTTTTGAGGGAAGAAGTTGAAACAGTTTATGTCCGGGATGTGAGGGGTCTAAATATTTTCACAGCCCTCTTTTTGACTCATGCAGTATACAGCTCCTCGATTGAAGGCAGGTTGGTCGTAATTGTGTTTTCTGCAGTCCTACTTATCCTCTGAAGTCTGTGAGTTGCAGAATCAAACCAGACAGTTATAGAGGTGAAGATGATATACTCAATAATTCCTTTGTAGAACTGTATCAGTAGCTCCTTGGGCAGTTTGAGCTTTCTGAGTTAGCGCAGAAAGAACATTCTTTGTTGTGCTTTTTTGATGACATTTTTTATGTTAGTTGTCCATTTTAGGTCATGTGATATAGTAGAACCTAGAAATTTGAAGGTCTCTACTGTTGATACTGTGTTATCTAGTATTGTAAGAGGTGGTAGTATGGGAGGGTTTCTTCTAAAGTCTACCACCATTTCTACAGTTTGGAGTGTGTTCAGTTCCAGATTGTTCCGCTTACACCATGAGGCAAGTTGTATAACCTCCTGTCTGTATGCAGATTTGTCGTTGTTTTGAATAAGACCAATCACTGTTGTGTCATCAGCAAACTTCCGTATTTTAACAGATGGATTGTTTGAGAGGCAGTCATTGGTATATAGGGAGAAGAGAAGTGGAGAAAGCACACAGCCTTGGGGAGGAGGGCTGTGCTAATTGTACAGGTATCAGATGTGATTCTGCCTAGCTTCACCTGCTGCTTCCTGTCTGTTAGGAAGCTTATGATCCACTTACAAGTGTGTGCAGGTACTGCTAATTGGTTTAATTTACTTAGAAGAATGTTTGGAATGATGGTATTGAATGCTGAACTGAAGTCTACAAAGAGGACCCTTGCATAGGTATTTGGAGATTCAAGGTGTTGTAGGGTGTAATGCAGAGCCATATTAACAGCATCATCTGTCGATCTATTTGCTCGGTATGAAAACTGCATGGGATCTAGCAGCAGATCCGTGATAGTTTTCAGGTGGGACAGCACAAGCTTTTCAAAGATTTTCATAACTACAGATGTTAGAGCAACTGGTCTGTAGTCATTCAGATCCTTGATGGAGGGCTTCTTTGGCACTGAGATGATAGTAGAGTATTTGAAGCAGGAAGGAGCACAGCACATCTTCAGTGATCTATTGAAGATTCGAGTGAAGATGGGAGCCAATTGGTCAGCACAGACTTTTAAGCAAGAAGGAGTTATCTTGTCTGGCCCTGGTGCTTTTCCTGGCTTTTGTCTGTGAAATAGATCTTGTACGTCTGTTTCTGTGATCACCAGATGTTGTGAACCCAATGGGTTGGGGCCAGTTGTAGGCTTGGCTGTTGGTGTGTTTGAGATGGGAGTTGTGGAGATAGGAGGCTGTAGTTTCTTTTCAAACCTGCAGTAAAACACATTCAGGTCATCTGCTAGTTATTGATTTCCTTCTGCCTGGAAAGGAGGTTTGCTGTAGCCAGTGATGTTTTTAAGAGTTTTCCACATGTTTGCTGGTTCATTTGTTGAGAACAGATTCCTTAACTTTTCAGAGTAGCTTCTTTTTGCTGCTCTGATCTCTTTTGTTAATATGTTTCTGGCCTGATTGTATAGCATTCTGTCAATTTTCCTGTAGGCTTCATTTTTGGAGCGACATAGCTGCTTAAGTTTAGCTGTGAACCAAGGTTTATTGTTACTATATATTTGCAGGTTCCTTGTTGGTACACATAAGTCTTTGCAGAAGCTGACATATAATGTTACAGTATCTGTGAGCTCATCTAGGTCTGCAGAGGTATCTTCAAAAACATTCCAATCAGTGCAATCAAGGCAAGCCTGGAGCTTCAGCTTTGCCTCATCAGACCAAGTCCTCACTAATTTAATTGTTGGTTTCATGGTTTTAATTTTTGTCTGTAGGCAGGTACAAAATGAATCATGCAGTGGTCAGTGTCCCACAGCTGCTCGTGGTAAAGACCTATAAGCATCTTTTTACTGTTGTGTAGCAACAGTGGTCTAAAGTATTTTTTGCCTCTGGTGGGACAATTTACATGCTAGAAATATTTTGGGAGCTCTTTCCTTAAATTTGCTTGATTGAAATCCCCTAAAATGACGGGAGGGGAATCTGGGTGTTTGGCTTCAGCCTCCATAATTTGATCAGAATAATAATGAAAAAGAATGCCGGATGGTGGGCTCCGCTTTTAGCATCTCTGTTTACATTTATAGATAAAAAAAGGCTTTATACCAAGAGATTGAGGATTAGCAATTATCATACCAATTTATAAAAAAGGTAATAGAAATAACCCAGGCAATTATAGAACTATTAGCCTTCTGAGTGTTATTAGTAAATTGTATGCCAAACAACTAAACTATAAACTTCAGGGTTGGCTAATTTCCGGGGGGATAATCAAAGATGAGCAAGCTGGTTTTAGAGAAGCAAGATCTACGGTGGATCATATCTTGGTACTTCACCATCTGATTCAAAAAAATATGAATAAAAAAAGTCCTCCCTTTTCGTGGCCTTCCTTGATTTTAAGCAGGCCTTCGATTCAATATCCAGGAACACCCTCTTTTGAGAAATTAAAATGCACTACCATCGATAAATGTCCTCTTTTTGTCATAGAAAAATTATATGCTAATTCCACCTTGAAAGTGAGGTGTAATCCTCAAGGATATGGCAGGGTTGCATCCTGTCCCCCTCCCCTTTCAACTTCTATATTAACCCCCTGATTGATCTTTACAGAACTCTGATTTACATCCTCCTAACATAGAACAACATAAAATTCTGATTCTCCTATATGCCGACGGTGCTGCTATAATTTCACAAACTCCCATAGGACTGAAGAGAGCAATTACGGCAACACTTGAATATTGTAGACAGAATAAACTGGTCCTTAACTTTGATAAATCAAAAGTTTTAGTTTTTGCTAAAAAACCTAGACAATACTCCTGGAAAATAGAAGAACATAGTTTAAAACAGGTTAGGACATCTTGGGGTGGTTTTCTACTTGCAATGGACATGGAAGGCACACCTGGATCACACTTTGCAAGCAGCCTATAGGTCTTCAGATGCAATTAAACATTTTTTTACATTGGTAGAGGGCAATTAGTACTTGCGGCCTTAAAATTTTTTGAGGCCAAGACATTGGCACAAATTCTACATGGGGTACAAACAGGAATCCTTGCAAAAAAAGACTTGCTAGACAAACCAAATTCCTGCGAGCCATCTTAGCTGCACCCGAAGGAACTCCAAATGCCCAGTTAAGAATCGAGACAGGCATGCCTCAAATTCAGGTAAGAGCCTGGAAGATGATGATCATTCATTGGCTAAAAATGCATTTCTTTCCAGAGGGACTGACCCCGCTAGTACTGACTGATAACTACCCCTCCCCCTGGAAACAGGTGATAGACCACAAGCTGGGCTCCTATGGGCTCTCACCAGTATTTTTAATGTCCCTAGGCTTTGACCAAACAAAGCAAGTAGTAATCAATAGAATGAAGGACGTGGAGTTTCAAAAGAACTAAATAGGTTTGTTTGTCACAACAGGGACAGAATCAAACAGGGAGTGTGGGAATTGGCAAGAAATCTAAATGATCTGATATTCCCAAAACAAAGAATAGCTTTCTTCAAAGCCAGATTTAATATTCTCCCATCAGTACTCCTTCAGGATAGGTATAAGAAAACATCAATAGTAGAATGGGTATGTATATGTGGTAAAGGAGAAGTTGAAGATATCTCACATGTTTTATTGTACAGTGACCTATACAGAGTTTATAGGTCATTGTATATTCTTCCCTTACTAGAGAGATTGCCAGGGAGGGCAGACAATTTTTATGTAGGCTTTCTCCTCCAGGACTCAAACCCGGCTATTACACGTGCAGTGGCAAAAATCTGTGTTGCTGCAACAACTACAAGAAAAAAATTAGTTACAGAATTATAGCTGTCAATTTGTGCCAATTTTTGGAGATAGAGCAATCTTTGGAAAATGATATTTACACACATACTTATTGGCTCTCTACTCATATAAACCAGGGAATGACCCTAACTGTTTGAGAACATGTATTTTCTTAACAGGGATGTTTTTATCCACTATTAATGTATTATAATGTGTCAGTATTATTTTTTATATATATTGTAAATAGTGATGTGTATTGCTGGTCTAAGACTGTAATAAAGTTATATTCTATTCTACTGTCTTAGCAACATAAATTTTGGACTCAATTGTGTCATAAATTGAGGATTATCTACATTAGCAGATTATTCACTTACCTATGAAACTGCTACTTAATGTGACTGGCTAATGTTGAAACTAGTAGTAAGGTAGCTGAACAGTTAGGAGGCAAAGTTTTTGTTTTGTAACAGGCTAATACTAGGGATTATCTCTGTGTCTTCATTCATTTGCTTAAGATAACTCCATAAGCAAAGGCATCCGAAAAAAACAAATCTAATTTATAATAATGTCAAACTTCACAGTAACTGTCTAGTCTTGCAAACTATCTTTAGTTCCATCATGCCCTAAACCCTGATTCATATATTTATCTTCTGTTCTTTAATTTTTTCCCATCTGTTTGCTAATCTTATCAATTCCAACCAACCAACCACTCATTTTTCCTTCATATATTCCTTTTATAAGGAGGGCGAAACATATTTCTTTTGCACATTTCTTTTGCATATTTCTTGTATTTGGTCAACATTAATTCATCAGTCATTAATAGTTGATTCTATCTCTTCTGATTTAGTAAACACACTTCTTAAATAATATATTACCACTATATTGAGTTTGTTAATAATTTTCTCAGTTTTCTTATCTAGACATACATATACAAAGGGGTGGGATTCTACCAGTTCGCACCTATTCACTAGAACCAGTTGTTAACATTCTAAGCAGTTCGAAGAACCAGTTGTTAGAAGAAATTACTGGCCTAATCCTGCAAGGAAGGCAGGAAGGAAACATTCTGGTGTTGCTTACAGAAACTGCCTCTCCATTAACCCTTATTACATTTTTAGCAGGAGTAGACTTCCTGTCTCAGGAATGTCTCTGGAGTTATTTTCCCCTCCTTTGCTGGTACTTCGTTTGTGTGGAGTGAGTACAATGACACTGATAAAAGTGACTTATGACCATTTTTCACACTTACGACAATTGCAGCATCCCCACAGTCATGAGAGGCCAGGCGAGGAGATGCGTGTCTCGATATGAGTGATATTGAGTTGGCCACATCCAGCCAATAACATGACACCAAGCCATGTCCACCCAGTCACATGACCACCAAGCCACACCTACCACCTAAGCCGCACCCACAGAACCGGTTGTTAAAATTTGAATCCCACCCTTGCATATACACATACACATACCATGTTTTCTTCAATGGTATACATCATATTCTGCCTTTATGACAAATAATAATAGCCATGTGAGGTGAGTTAGGCTAATAGAGATTGACTGGTTCTAGCCGAACTTGAACCTCCATTTCCCTAAGATGTGGCTCAGCACTTTTACTCATATTGGTTTTCATAAATGGTCAACTCAAATATATTTTTAGATTTAGATAATTATTTTTCTCTTAAGAATTGCAAACTTGCTCCCAAAAATAATTTCTGGTTCTTCTTTTATTATAATAAAATGAAACATAATATTAATTATATCCACTATCATTGATCTTCAGTGTGTATTTCCCCATTTCTAATCCAATGATTGGTATTTAGGGCAGCTTTTTGCAAGCAAAGAAACTTTTCGTATTTTTATACAGGCAATCCTTGACTCACAGCAGTTTATTTGGTGATCATTCAAAGTTACAATGGCACTGAAAAAAGTGACGTATAACTGTTTTTCACGCTTACAACTGTTGCAGCATCCCCATAGTCAATAGAGGCTGGACGAGATGAAGCATCCCTTGACGTGAGTGATATTGAGTTGGCCACACTCACCCAGTCACCCAGGGAGGTGAGGCAGAAAATAAGAAGCTGAAAGAATTTGGTTAAATGAAGGACTTTATAGTTCTTGCCTGACTCTTAGTGATTGCAAATATCACTTGGAATGAAACAAAAAACGAATGTTGAATTATGCTTGCAAATGAAGTCAGAAAATAATGTAAAATATTAAGAACAGGTGAGAATATGATCCTTTAAGTCTCTTTATAGTGAGTATTTACTGAACTGAGAAAAAAAGCAAAACAGTAAATTGCTGCTGATTTCTGAAAAAACAGACTCTTCATTCTAGGAAGCTGGTTTATCCATCTGTGACATTTGTGAAAGTGATTTAATTATTATAAGAAATGTTGAAAGGAAGAACTTATTAGCAACTTTTGTCCAAGAGATTGCTAAAGCTTGCTTGAAAACTTGAAGAATGTGAAGACTCTAGAGAGCCAGTTTGGTGTAGTGATGAAGGTGCTGGCCTAAAAAGCAAGAGACTGAGATCTAGTTAGACATGAAAGCTGGCTGGGTGACTTGGGCCGATCCAAGTTACAGCCTATCTCAAGACTATTGTGAGGGAAAGCATGAGGAAAGAATAACAGAATTGGAAGGAACTTAACCTGATCAACAGGAAACCCTATATCATTTCAGATAAATTGTTGTCCAATCTCTTCTTAAATTTCTTCAGTGTAGGATCACCCACCACTTCTGAAGGCAAGTCATTTCACTCACTAATTATTCTGTCAGGAAATTTGTCCTTGGTTCCAGGTGGTTCTCTTCTTGGTTGCTTTTTATCCTGCCTTCAAGCGCTTTGGATTATAGGTTGACCCCCATCTTTGTGGTAACCCCTTAGATTGAAACACTGCTATTATGTCACCCCTAGTCCTTCTTTTCATTAAACTAGATATATCCAATTCCTGCAACCATTCTTTATATATTTTAGTGTTTAGTCCCCTAATCATCTTTGTTGCTCTTCTCTGCATTCAGGGTCTCTTCTCTGCATTTTCAGAGTCTCAACATCTTTTTTATATTGTGATGACCGAAACTGGATACAATATTCTAAGTGTGGTCTTACCAAGGCATTATAAAGTGGTATTAACACCTCACATAATCTTGATTCTATCCCTCTGTTTAATGCAGCCTAGGACTATGTTAGCTTTTTTGGCAGCTGCTGGCTTTATTTAAGTGATTGTCAACTAGGATTTTTATTGTTACTGCTACTGAGCCTAGTACTACTTATTCTATACTTGTGCATTTGGTTTTTCTTGCATAAATGTAGGACCTTATTTTTCTCATTATTGAATTTCATTTTGTGTTCCAGTGTTCAAGTCTGTTGACACCTTCTTTATTTTGATTGATTGATTTATTTGATTTGTCAATCACTTACAAAATAATAGGTATAAGTATAAACATGAGTAAGAATACAGAAAATAGGTTCGATTAAATGGGGACAATCAGATAGGGACGGGAGGCACGATGGTGCACTTATGCACGCCCCTTACAGACCTCATAGGAATGGGGTGAGGTCAATAGTGGATAGTTTGACGTTAAAGGAGTGGGGTTTGAGGATGTAACAACAGAGTGGTGCATTCCAAGCATTGTTGCTGAAGTCGTACTTTCTGCAATCAACTTTGGAGCAGTTAACATTGAGTTTGTATCTGCTGTGTGCTCTTGTATTGTTGCAGTTAAATCTGAAGTAGTCATTGACTAGTAGGACATTGTAGCAGATAATTTTGTGTACTATGCTTAAGTCCAACTGTAGGCGGCGTAGTTCAAGATTGTACAAGCCCAAAATTTCAAGCCTGGTGATATAGGGTATTCTGTTGAAAACAGAGGAGTATAGTACTCTTCTCATGAAATAATTCTGGACTCGCTCAGTTGTATTAATGTCCGATATACAGTGCAGATTTCAGACAGATGAGCTGTATTCAAGTATTGGTCTAGCAAAGGTTTTGTATGCCCTAGTTAGCAATTCAATATTTTCAGAGGAGAAGCTTCATAAGATTAGATTTACAACTCTTAATGCCTTTTTGGCAATGCTGTTACAGTGAGCTTTGAGTACTCCTAGATATGAGTACTCCTAGGTCCTTGACAGAGTGAAGGTCATCAATGCCTACTTTGTATTTGGTGTACTGATTTTTTTTTTACCAATGTGTAGGACAGAGCATTTGTTGGTCGAGATTTGGTGTTGCTAATTGTTTGACCATTCAGACACATAATCAAGGTCATTTTGAAGAGCAGTGGCATTGTTGGTGTTGTTGAATAGTTTTATATCTTCTGCGAAAAGCACGCAGTTGCTTATAAGGTGATCGCAATATTTTGAGGTTGGTTATTTTTGCAAACTTGGGGTCATCTGCAAATTTGATGAGTTCCCCTTCTATTCCCTTATCTAAATCATTGAGGAAGGTATTAAAGAGTACCTGGGCCAAAGACAGAGCCTCAGGATACCCCACTGCATACTCCCTCCATGTAGATACAGTTCCATTAAAGATTACATGTTGTGGGCAGTTGGTCAGCCAGGTACGAATCCATCTGGTGGTGATACTGTCTAACCCACATTTTTCTGTCTTATCTAGTTGTAGATTGTGGTTATTTTATCAAATGCCTTACTGAAGTCCAAGTAAATTATAGCTACAGCATTTCTCTGGTCCACTAATTTTGTCACAATGTCAAAGATTGCAGTAAGTTTTGCCTGGCATGACAAACCCATGTTGAGTTCTGATTATGACTTTATTTACTTTTCCAGAATCTTATCAGGTATTGATGTCAGTCTGATAGGTCTGTAGTTTCCTGGATCCAATATTTTTTTCTTTTTTAAAGATGCGAACTATATCAGTTCCTTTCCAGTCATCTTGTAGTTGCCAGGTGTTCTGGGATCTTTCTGAGATCACATCTGCCAGTTCCTTCATAACCTTGAGATATAATCCATCTAATCCTGGTGATTTGAACTCCTCTAGAACAGATAGGTGTCCTTTTGCCATTTTCTTGTTTATTTTGACTTGTTTCCTAATCTGCACTTTACAGGGGTTCTTTTTTATGGATTGGACTGTTTTTTCTTTTGAATAAAGACAAATGCAAAAAAAAGAGTTCTACTTCCTTCTGATTGTTCGTCATCTTGTCATTTTCTCTCATTAATGGACCAATTTCCTTGACCTTTTTCTTGTTTTATGACATGTTGAAAGAAGTTTTTTGTTATTTTTGACTTTTGTCTCAAGCCTTAGTTTATTTTAAGCCTTAGCTTTTCTGATTTCATCTTTTCAGGTTCTGGCTATTTGCTGATAGTCTGCCTTAGTTATGTGCCCTTCTTTCCTCTTTTTATACTTGTCCTTTTTGTCTTTATTAGATATTAGTATGTTTCCTGCCTTGAATGTGTATGTGCATAATAAAATATAATATATTCTTCTTCTTTCTTCTGGGGAAGAGTTGTCTTAGAATCTATAAATATAAAAGCGAAATATTACTTATGCATCATCACAAAATCTCCAGAACTGTAAAACCTACAAACTTGAAATTTGGCACGTATGTTCCTCTTGGCTTCTAGGTGCTCACTAAGAAAGGATTTTTCAAAATGACCATCAGAGCAGTATTATTATTATTATTAATAAGCTCTGATGCTAAGGAGTTCTACTCCCCCTCCCCATCTGCAAAACACAAGCAGAGGAGAGGAGTTTCAGTTTTAGTTTCACAGCGGCAAGCAGCTTTTGTATAGAATAGTTGACCTAAGCCACACCCAGACTCCTTGCTGTCTCCTTCTTGCTCACACAGCAAATACTGTTTCAGTTTCCAAACAGCCCTCAACCCTCAACAGGGCACTAACCAGATGAATACCGATGGATGCTGATAAGCAGAAGCAGATTTTTTTTCTCTCCTTATTTTCTTCCCCAAAAACTAAGCATGATCACATAGTTTCATAGCAAAGCACAGGTATCCAGCTAGTACTTTATAATTTGTTCATCTGTGTAAATGTGTGGGTGCACATACTGAGAAATTAGTCTAAGAAACTCCCACCATTTTTTTACAATTTTGCCTCATCTTTTTCCATTATATAATTCTGAAATTTTGAAAAATTCTATGTGGAAAGGTAGCATTAAAACATGTTGTTGTAGTACCCTTGTTCTATGGCTCCATTTTGCTTTCTGTCTCACTCAATTTTTTGTGTTTATTAATATTTGATTGAACATTTTTCTCTTTTGTGTAATAATTCCTTGACTTGTTCCTGCTTTGTTTCTCTCTGTAGTATAATTTCATGAAAATCAAAATAAAGAGAATGACCCAAACACAATCAGCAGCTAACTTTCACTAAGATAGAAGAGCTTGAGGGAAATAGCATCTTTCTATCATTACTGCATCTGCTGTAATGAATGGTACAGACTTTGTTTCTAAAACAACTGAGAAAAATTAATTGGGAAATAAACAAGGTTATTTCAATGGTTATTCTAAAAAAGTGGACAGAATGTAGCTTTTTGAAATACACTTTTAAACAGCTCATTTGTTTATCTCCATATCCACGTAATTCTTGCATGAACATGGTAACTGGTTTTTTTTAAAAAGGGATGTACATTTGTCATGTTGCCTTTATTTTATCCCCAGTTCACAGTTGATGCAGTTTAAAATAAACTGTTCCATTTTAAAAGAGCATTTTCTCCTTTCCTCATAGTTTTTGTCAGGGACAAAAACTGTGGGAGGTTTTCCTAACAATGGGATTGATAATGCCATTAGAAGCTGAGAGTTGCTTCTATTGGCCATTGAGATTGCTGTAGGTATGCCCTGTCCTTACAATCATATGGACTGTGGTCCATTGCCAGAATGTCTTCCGCTGCAGAAAAGTCCAGACATGTAACTTTTCCAGCAACATCAGCAACTTGTAATCATTGATATCTCAAAGGTTATTATTGGGTTTATGTAGACTTCTCATACAAATATTAGTGCTGTTCTGAGTGATAGTTCTATACTCTACAGTTTGCTGCATAGGTTGATATAAACTGAGAAAGAGAAAGTAGTTTTTTCACCATGGAATACAGTAGATATTTTCCACTCTGATAGAAGAAAACATAGAAAACATCTGTGGAATTCTTAGAGTTCTCTGAACTTGGCTGTTTGCAGGTGTTTATTACTCAGCTAGGTGAAAGTTGATATTACCTAGTTGGTTAATGACATCTTCGAAGAACCAATTTAGAGATCACTAAGGTCCATTTAGAGACCAGTAAGGATTTCACAGATTTTTCACTGCTTCTATCAACCTTTTTTGTGTGTGGCTATACTTTAGATTATTTTTTGGTATTGTAGAAATTTTGTTAGTCCACATGCTGCCACACCTGGCTATCACTGCCTTTTTCTTCTCTCTACATTTGGGTAAAGCTTGATTGTTATCATTGACTCCCATTTTCACCATTTGCCCCTCTGCCATTTGCCCTCTATATCCATTGAATTGGGCAATTGGACAGTTGGCTCAGCACACCATTTTAAGCATTTTTCTACTGTAAACTCCATTCCCCCCATTTATTTATTTTTTTACTATAAGATGATGCTTCATAAGAGGGAAGAGAGTTCTGAAATTGCTTTCCTTAAACTGCCCTGTACTAAAATTTAACTGATAGTGTAGTTTTGTTATTATAGCAGATACTGGCAAAATAGCAGATTTGGCAAAATAGCAAATTTGGCAAATAAGGTTACAAATATGATGCTGCCTTGCTTTTCTGCTAGTTAATGGACTGATGGGTAGCATTTCAACCTAGTGGTTTGTTGTGATCAGAATTTTAAGAGTCCATAGTGGCAAATGTAATTATTACATAAAACGCAGTTGGAAATCTTTATTGAGCATGGATTTGTTAAAAATTGCTCATGTTATTTCAAAAAATAGAATAGTTCTGCTTATATTTTCCATTTAAAAATAGCATTTTGTATTATTTTGAAATTTACACACTATTCTTTCATACCAGGGTTAAATATTGTGTTTAATAGTATGGCATTTCATAACATATTGTTTCCATTTCTACTGCCTCATAAAGCCATTTGAAATTTCTGATTTCTACAAATATACTTAATTTCTTAGACCTCAAAATGAGCACTATGAACCATGCACCTGTTCAATAGCTGAATACAAAAATGTAATTCAACCATTGTCCTGCTCCTGAGTTACCACAGATCCTGGAGCAACAAAATTTGGTCATTTTTGTGTTATACAAATAGGGAGTAAAATAAATAGTATTCCATCTTTTCAATACATGTTGTATGCAAACAAAATTTGAATGGTTGCTATGAGCAGTTACAAAGATGCTGTCTTGCAATTAAGGCTGTGAAGGTGAAATAATAGCTGTGCAAGCTGTGAAGGTGAGGTGGTAGTATGTGAGCAGTTTTCATGCTAACTCTTTTTGCAGTAGCTGTAACCATGGTTGCATATTGCTAAAGTGGATGGGTGGGGGTTAGAAGGCCATACCTTCAAAGTAATGCTTACAAACAAACACCAGGAATATGATGCTGAAGCTCTTTAAGAATGGGGTAGGGAAGAATAATGGTTGCCTTGAATTTAGAAAATGAAGCTAGAGTAAGGCAAGATTCAGTTTAGTGCAGTGGTTGAAAGGTTGAAAACCAGAGAGATTGTGAGTGCTAGTCTTGCCTCATGAATAAAAGTCAGTTGGATGGCCTTGGGCCAGTCATTTTCTCTCTCAGCTATAGAAAGAAAAACTGGAAGACAACTTTTGAAAAATGCTACCAAGAAAACTGCAGGGAAAGAAAACTGAATCAACAGTCAAAGTTGACTTGATGGCATGTTTTCTTCTGTCACTATACAGCTGAACAATGTGTTGACAGGAGAGAATTGAATCCATACCTGCAGCCTCCTCATCTTCAGTGGCATCTCCCTTACGGCGTACACGCAGAGTGAATTGCTCTCTCCCTCCCCCCGGCTTGATATGCCATTGATGAAAGAACAATAATCATGATGGCAATGAAAATTCTCAATCATCCAGATAGAATTTATTTTATTATTTATTTATTTATTTATGTTGATTTGTCAATCGCTTACAGGATAATAGGTATAAGTATATACATAGTTATGAATACATGAAATGGGTACATATAAGAAAAATAAAAGAAACAATAGGACAGGGACGGTAGGCACGTTGGTGTGTTTATGCACGCCCCCTACAGAGCTCTTAGGAAAGGGGTGAGGTCAATAGTAGACAGTCTAAAGTTAAAGTTTTTGTGGTTTGGGGAAGAAACCACAGAGTCAGGTAGAGTATTCCAGACATTCACCACTCTGCTGCTGAAGACGTATTTCCTGCAATCAAGTTTGGTGCGGTTAACCTTGAGTTAGAATAGAATAGAATAGAATAGAATAGAATAGAATAGAATAGAATAGAATAGAATAGAATAGAATAACAGAGTTGGAAGGGACCTTGGAGGTCTTCTAGTCCAACCCCCTGCCTAGATAGGATACCCTACACCACTTCAGACAAATGGTTATCCAATCTCTTCTTAAAAACTTGCAGTATTGGAGCATTTACAACTTCTGGAGGCACGTTGTTCCACTGATTAATTGTTCTAACTGTCAGGAAGTTTCTCCTTAGTTCCAAGCTTGTTAGCTTCTCCCCATGATTAGTTTCCACTCATTCCACCATGTCTGTTGTACATCACAACACTGCAAACAGAGGAGGTATTCAGCTAGTTCTGAGAGGCTCTGGAGAACCAGTAGCAGAAATTTTGAGGAGTATACTATCTCTGGCTGGCTCTGCCTTCATTTATTCTCCGCCTCCTGAGTTTGTATCTATTGTGTGCTATTGTGTTGTTATGGTTGAAGCTGAAATATTCATTGACAGGTAAGTCATTGCAATATATGATTTTATATACCATACTTAGATCAGACTGAAGACGGCATAATTCAAGGTTTTCTAGGTCTAGAATTTCAAGTCTGGAGGCATAAGGTATTCTACAATGAGTAAAGGAATGGAGAACTCTTCTTGTGAAATATTTCTGGACTTTCTCAACTGTGCTAATATCAGATACGTAATGAGGGTTCCAGACTGATGAGCTGTATTCGAGTATTGGTCTAGCAAATGTTTTGTATGCTCTAGTTAGTAGTGTGATATTACCAGAGAAAAAACTACATAGGATTAGGTTAACAACTCTTAATGCCTTTTTGGCTATGTACTTACAGTGGGCTCTAGCACTTAGATCATTAGAGATGAGTATTCCAAGGTCCTGTACAGATCAACAAGGTCTTGACTATTCAGTTTGTATTTTATTTTCTGATTTTCTTTTTAGCCAATATGTAAGACTATTTGTTGAGATTTGAAGTTGCCATTTGTTTGACCATTCTGATACATAGTCAAGATCTTTTTGAAGGGTAGCACTATTGTCTGTGGTATTGAACAGCTTTACATCATCAGCGAAGAGAATGCAGTTGCTCTTAATATGATTACAGAGGTCATTTATGTAGAGTATGAAGAGAGTTGGTCCTAGAACACTGCCTTGGGGGACACCACTGTTGACAGATACAGAATTTGATAGGACGCTCCCAATTTTGACCATTTGTTGTCTGTTTGACGGAAATGCTTCTATCCAGTTATGCAGTTATCCAGAGATACCATAAGATTTTAGTTTTAGGAGTAGTTTGTCATGTACCACTGAATCAAAGGCTTTACAGAAGTCTATGTAGATTGCGTCTATTGTTTTGCCTGGATCAAGTTGTGTAGTCCATATGTTTTTGCAGTGTAAGAGTTGCAGATTACAGGATAGTTTTTTTCTGAAACCAAATTGTTTATTGGAGAGTAGGTTGTTTGTCTCTAAGTGGAGGATAATGGATTGGTTAATAATTGATTCCATGACTTTACAGGTGATGCAGCATAAGAAAATTGATCTGTAATTTTCAACTAGGCTGGGGTCTCGCTTTTTGAAGATGGGGATAACCATGGCTTGTGACCATAGGTTAGTCAAGGAGCTGGTCCTGAAAGATTTTTCAAAGATTATGCTTAGAGGTTCGGCTATGGCAGTGGATAGCTTTTTTTAGAAGTAGGCACATATTCTATCTGGTCCAATAGATAGAGATGGTTTTAGATTGCGTAGTGCTTTTTCAACATTGTCTTCTGTAAAATCGATATGTATTAGATCATTGTAGTTTTCTGTGGTTTGGCTAGGAAATACTGGGCATGATCCACTGCTGTTTACAAATACTGAGCCAAAGAATGTGTTAAAGATGTTGGCTTTAATGGTGTCGTTGTTGCAGTCATTATCATTAGGTCCTATCAGGGGTGGGATGGACCTTGAGTCTTTTAGTTTGTTGTTTACAAAATTGTAAAAAGCACGGGTGGAATTGGTGTGTAGAAGGTTTTCTTCTTGTTTAATGTGATAATTGGCGCATTTAGTTTTTATCTGGTGGCATAAATTTTTGTATCAGTTTTTGAAGTTGGCAACGTGACCAGATTTGTTTTTCCGCCAGAGTGATCTCTTTTTGGATTAAGGTTTCCTTATTGTTATGGGTAATCTATTTTTTTGTTTGTTTTGGGAGTTGTTATTGGTACATATAGTTTGATGACTCTTTTGATTTCAAGTAAAAATATGTTGTAATGGTCTTCAACAGTATTGCATCCAGTGAATAGAGATTGCCAATCTAGGGATGAGAGATCGTTGTCTATAAGATCATAGTTGCCTTTTTTGAAGTTATAATTGGGGATTCTGTCATTGTGATGATTTTAGTGTGGGCCTATGTTGAGACAAAAGTCAATCATATTGTGGTCACTGTTGGAAAAGGGTTCTTTAGTTTGTATTCTGTAAATTGAATTCAAACTATTTCAGAAGATGAGATCGAGGCAGTTGTTAAGTCTAGTATTGTTGGTCACTAGTTGTTCCAGTCCCAGATTTGTAACAGCATTGTAGAAGGTTGCATGTATGGGTTCAGTTGTACATTCATTTAGGATCCAGTTAATATGGGGTAGATTGAAGTCACCAAGAAAGTTAAAAGCATATGGGCAGGATGTTGCCCATGTTAGTAGTGAATTTGGCTTGTTTACATGTTCGATGTCATAATCAGGTGCTCTGTAGCATAGTAAGAATCGAAATGTGATCTTCAGGATAGTTCACAGATGATGGTCTCAGGAAGAGCAAGCTCCTGAGTAACTTTCAATGAATAGTTTGTTAATAAGTTAATAAGTTGCATGAATAGTTTGGAAGTTGTCATGAAATGTGGACTTATTTCCCTTTTTGGCTTGACATATTTCACTGCTTATCCAAGTAGCTTTTTCAATATGGGACCCCATATTTTCAGAGAAGAGTGAAGGAATCCATTTATGCTAAAGTTGAAAATCCTTCCCTCAATAGTGGTGGAGGCCTCAGGCACAATCTGTCTCCCATTCTCCCTTGTAAGGCTGCGACAGGTCAGGAATGGAGTTGCTCTTGTTCTAGCTGGCTGGACTGAGTCTGTCTAAAGGCTTATTAGCCTAGCTCTGCCCACTCTGGGTGGCTCCTCCTAGCTTTTGACTCAGTCCATAGCCAGGACAGATGCAAGTCACTGCCTCTCCTACCTTTGTTTTTTTTTTCTTCCAAAGGCAGCCTTACTTTGTTTGAGAAAGAAAAGACTCAAATTTCAAAAACACTTGGACTCTCAGCTGTTCTTCAGAACAGCGCAACAGCTGAGGCTGCTCTGACAATCTGGAGCAGCCTGCAGAGGGCTGCGGGGCCTTTTTTGGGCCTCTGTGGTGAAGAGGAGGCCGCGAATACCGGGTGGTCATTTTTGGGGAGTGGGTGGCTCAGCCTGTGCTGTCCTGAGTTGCAGGGCCGTTTTGGAGCCTCTGCGGTGAAGAAGAAAACTGTGGTTTGAGCCGCCAGCTTAGGACCTGCCCCGGCCTCCAGGGAGCAGCAAAAACTGAGTATCCTTTTTAGGGCTCCTTGGTGAAGCAGGCAGCCTCGTGGCCAATGGTGGCCATTTTGAAGACTTCCTGAGCTGGAGGTAGCCATTTTGAAGAGGCTCAGCCTGCTTCTGCATAGCCACTCCTGCACCTGGGCCAGCAGTAGGCCACCAGCCTCTCGTTGTTGCTAGGCCAGAAAACAATGAAGGGTAGGTGCTGTTTAAATTTATTCATTCCGATAGGGGACTGGTCCCTATCCCAAAGTAGACCAGGGCCTTCAGGCTTCATGCCAGGCCTGGTCTATATTTAATAGCCCTATTAGGCCCCAAAGGGTGTGAGTCCCAGTAGGAAGTGTTAAAACATTCTACTGAAGATTGCATAGGGCTGAAGAAGAGTGGTTATTGGAGGTAGGGGATTAGAAAGAAGATACCCCTTGAATTTGTTGAAGAAATAAATCCCTTCATGTGTTCTCCTCCTTGCACAGGACTACAAGTCCAGAGAGGCCTTTCTGCTTTCTAGATGGCGGATGCCCCTAGAGACAGCAGAGCCTCCAGAGCAGTTAGCCCACCCAGGGCAGCTCCATCTGCTTCAAGTAACAAACAGGGAAAGCAGCCAGCAAAAAAGGCCTCTAAAGCAGAGGAGAAATATGCTTCCAGGCACCACCAGGCCTTGGAGAAGCATATTGCCACGGTTCAACAGGCCTCTACAATCAGATCTCCAGAAAGAGAAACTTTTCCTGCTTCGCGTCTCAGTGAGATAGACCATCAGGATCAAAAGCCTGGACCTTCCTCCAGGACCATTGTCCAGACTTGGTCCCCTGATGCAGCCGGAGGGGAGGCTACTCTTCATCCCTCAGCTAAGGGAAGTCATCATGGTGATCCTCAAGGAGGATTCAGGGCTGTACCTTGGCAGGAGTGTGAGTGCAGTAGGCCTGGGGTGGCCTCTTTTACTTCTATTGCAGCTGGCCTTACACCTGCTGAGCCTTCTGAGTCAGATGTCCCAGTCAATCTGCAGCTCTTGATTGATAGGGCTATCAGGAAAGGTATCTCTGAAAGTCAGAGGTTTTCTCGTCATTCTTCAGTGGCTTCTGAAGTTTCACAGAGACGGTCCCAGTATCGAGAGGCTCTACTTTCAGAAAGGGGTTCCTTGATTTAGGAATGCTTCTCCTTCTGCTTTGGCCTACGCTCCCGCGGTTGCTATTGAGCATTCCTTGATTGGTACACCAAACAAGAGTCTGACATGTTCGAAGATGAGGGAGTTACCCCTAAGATTCCAGTGTTCACGGGCTGTTTTAAGCATGCTTTATTCACTCCTTCGTTATTCAAAGTGAGAAATACTGCCAACCTGAAGGACGCAGATGAACCTGCAGTGAGGAAGGAGGTGGTGCCATCTCCCAGGCTTTTTCTGAAAGGTGTTCAGAAACAGCTGGAGTCACCTGCCACAGGACCTAATCCCTTGTCTTTGGACCACAGGTTTTCAATGTCAGTCCTAAGCTCACCAAAACTTTTCAGGTGCTCTTGATTGTTGCAGCATTAGTCTCCACCTCATCAACTCCTTCTGATCTGGAAGATGTCCCCAAGGCAGAGGAAAAGCAGATCAAACAGTCTCTTCAGAGGTCTCTCGATGCTGCTGCCTGGGTGGTCAAGGTATCTACAGCAGCTTTGTTTTTCACCAGGATGTCTCTTAAATGGTTGAAGCAGCTCCAAGACAGAATTCCTGCGGCAGATATATGGGCTCAACAGGACCTCAATAAGATTCGGCTGCAACTGAATTCACAGCAGATGCCACTCTTCATGGGGCCAGGTTTTCCACCAAAGCTATTGCTTCATCTGTTGCAGCCAGACGTATGTGCTGATTGCATAATTGGCAGGCTGATGGAAGAAGGAAGTGGAAGCTGGCTTCAACTTCTGTTCAAGGAGACAAACTATTTGGGGAAGTTTTGGAACCGTTCCTGGTCAAAACCAAAGACAAGAGGAAAGTGCTTCCATCCCTTTTCAAGATAGCAGAGAACCAGCTGGCTCCATACTTCAAGCGCCATCGTTCAGGGATGAATCAGGATCCAGCTTCCATTGTACAGCCAAGGTCCCTTACCAATATCCTGAGCCTCCTCCAGATTGTTCAGCCAAGGGCAGACAGCAGTTCTAGGCCAAACGGCCCTTTCTAGGAGGAGGAAGTCACCCTGGCATCGCCAACGCTAACATTGCTCAGTCTTTCCCCATTGGCGGACAATTAGCTTGGTTTGCTGACAAATGGGGAGAGATAACTTCAGGTGCCTGAGTGTTAAATACAGTAAGACCAGGTCTTTCACTGGAGTTCTACTCCACTCCTCTGAGGTTTTTCATATCCTGCCCTATTTCTAGGGAATTGGTGAGAAGGGGGTTCATGGAGTCAGCTATCCAGCACTTGCTGGAGCTGAGAGCCATCCAAAAGGTCCCTATGGACCAACAGGGGACAGGTTTTTTACTCCAGGATCTTCGTCATCCCCAAGGCCTCAGGGTGGTGGTGGTGGAGGACAATTCTTGATTTAAAAAGGCTCAATAAGTTCATAGTTTACAGGCGTTTTAAAATGCATTCCCTCCAGACTATACTGGAGAGCGTTAGGCATCCATTGACTTGATGGAAGCTTACTTACATATTCCAATCTGTCCTTCCCATAGGAGGTTCTTAAGCTTTTGTTATCAGGAGCAGCACTTCCAATATAGGGCTCTCTGCTTTGGGTTATCTTCCACCCCTAGAGTTTTCACCAAAGTTTTGGCTCCCTGGCGGTGTATCTTCATTCCTTCCCGGTGCATCTGCAATGTTACTTAGATGATATTTTGATGCTGTCTTTTTCTTTTCAAAAGGCTCAGTGGGACCTGCAGACCACCATCTCGGTTCTGCAGGATATTGGTTTCTCTATTAATATTAAAAAGAGCCATTTTACTCCTTCAACTTGCCTGCATCATTTGGGGGCCATCACTGACACAAGGGTTTGTCGGGTTTTTCTTTCACAGGAAAGGCAAGACAGCCTGCAGCTGCTGGCAGAAAGATACAGAGAAAGAGTTCTACCCCTTTAGCTCATCTCTCCCAACTTTTGGGTAAGATGGTTTCTTGTATTCCCTGTTCCCTGAGCCAGGCTTCATGCCAGGGCCCTTTAGTGGTTTTTATTGCCTCATCAGAAAGTTGGTAAGAGTCACTCTTTAATGAAGGTGAAGGTGCCCAAATAAGTGTTACGTTCCTTTCAGTGGTGGCTCTCCAGAGCCATTTCCAAGGGCCACTCCTTCAAGGCGGAGGACAGACTCATCCTCATGACTGATTACTCCTTATCAGGTTGGGAAGCTCACCTGGCTTCTCACATGGCCCAAGACTTATAGTCACTTGAAGAACAGCTACAGAACATACATTGGTTGAAGCTAAGAGTGGTCTGTTTAGCTCTTAGAAAATTTAGTCAACATGTCTCTGGCACTCATGTCCTTGTCATGACTGACAACATAGCCACTAAAGCCCATATTAACAGATGGGGGGGGGCACCAGGTCCAAATCCCTTATATCAGAAGCTGAAGCTTTGGACAGATGGGCAGAGCATCACCTTCTGTCCACATGGCTGAGCATATTTCTGGCTTGATAATGTGCAGGCTGACTGGCTCAGCAGAGCCACTGTTGACCACACGGAATGGAGTCTGCACCCTTCTCTCTTTTAAAAATTACCCAGTAATTCGGGCTTCCGGGGGTAGATTTGTTTGCTACTCCTCTCAATGCTCAATTACCTAGATTCTTTACTAAATTTGCCACTCTGGGGGATAAATGCATTACACAGTAAGTGGCCACCAGGTTTGTTATATGCTTTTCCTCCACTACCCTTGTTGGCGGCAGTAGTTCAAAAAATTTTGACAGAAAGAGTCTAACTGGTTTTAGTGGCCGCCCCTTTTAATATATTTTAATTGAGTTTCTTTTATTACATCATAAAACATCATGGTGTCAACAACGTTCTTGGCATCTGTACAGCTTTTGGTTTAAATATCATAATACATTATTTTACATTTGTGTAATATTAAATAATAGCTTTAACTATGATTACTATTCTTATATCTTTATATAATTTACAAAATTTTGTTTTACTTTCTTAAGGATTATTTCAGTTAGGCTTTTTGTCTCACTTCTTAGTTCTGTTCGTTAACCATCTATATCAATTGTTCCAAATTAGAAAGAATTCAGAGTTACCTTTTTCTTTCAATTTCCTTGTTAACAAGTTCATCTCAGCACTTTCCGTTACTTTATGTATTATTAGTTCTTCATTAGGAGTATTTGGGGTTTTCCATACCTGCGCAAAGGCTATTCTGGCGGCTGTTATAATGTGTAACAATAAGTATTTTACTTCTTTCGGTAACCTACCTTTGATGATTCCTAAGAGTAAGGTTTCAGATCTGAGCTCAATCTGATGCCCAGTGATCTCTTGTAACCAATTTTTGATTTGGATCCAGTATGTCCTGATCTCGGGGCATAACCACCACATGTGATAAAACGTACTGTCAACTTTTTTACATTTCCAACATTTGGGACTCATGTTGGGATATATTTTTGCCAATCTCGTTGGAGCTAAATACCATCTATAAAACATTTGGTACATATTTTCTTTGTATGCTGCAGATACCATTAATTTATAATTTATGTTCCATATTTTCTCCCATTCCTCTAATTCTATAGTGTATCCAAAATTCTGTGCCCATGCAATCATTGTGCCTTTGACTGTTTCCTCTTCCATTTTGAAATCTAATAAATATTTGTATATTTTAGTTATAAGTTTTTGTTCTGGTCCCATTAATATTTTATCTAATTGGTCTAATTTTATCTAATTTTTCAAAGCCAAAATCTTTTAAACCTTTTTATATTTATTTTGAATTTGTAAATATGGCCACGAATCAATTATGATTCCATTTTCCTTTAATTCTTGATTTGATTTTAATTTTCCTTGACCATCTAATAGTTCTTCATAGCTTATCATTTTCATTAGGTCTAATCTATTTGGATGGATTATGGCTTCCATGGTTGACAGCCATCGTGGGACTTCCATATAGTGCTTGCCTTTGATTTTTTTCCCGGTTGTGATCAATGAGTCTCTTATTAGATGTTGATTAAAATAGGTATGTACATTACTTTTGTTTTCTCACAAAAATGCATGCCAACCTATCAGGAGGTCATGTTCTTCTAATGTTAAGATTTTCTTGTCTCTTAATATAACCCAGGGGTGTCAAACTCAAGACCAGGGGGCCAGATCCGGCCTGCGGGGTGATTAGATCTGGCCCGCAGGGCCACCCTGGAAATGGTGAAAGACTGGCCCGTGGTGCCTCTGCCAGCAAAAACAGAACTCGGGTGGGCTGCGCACAGCCCTCTTGAGTTCTGTTTTCATCAGCAGAGGCTTACTTACAGGAGGCCGTTGCAGCCGAAAACAGAGCGCAGGAGCCTGTTTTCTCTGGCCACCGCAGGTACCCCTGACATGAGTGATGTCGAGCTGACCACACCCACTCTGCCCACGCCCATTCTGGCCCTCCCAGGTAAAATACAATCCTGATGCGGCCTTCAATGAAATCGAGTTTGACACCCCTGATATAACCCAATCCTTGATCCAACTCAACACTGCTGCCTGATAATAGAGCTCCCATTCTGGTAATCCAAGACCTTCTCTGCTCCTATTATCTTGTAATAGTTTCATTTTAATACGTGGCCGCTTGCCCAACCAGACAAACTTGGATGTTATTTTATTTAGTTCTATAAAGAAAGATTTCCCTAATTTAATTGGGATGATTTGGAATAGATATATTAGTTTTGGTAAAGTATTCATTTTCAGTGTTGCTATTCTTCCTAATATATACAGTTTCAATTTGGCCCATAATTCCAATTCTTTTCTAATTTGCTTAATCAGTTTAACATAATTGTCCTCTTTTAGTGATGAACATCTGGGTGATAGCCAAATTCCCAGGTATTTCACCTTTTTTACTATTTGCAGTCCCATTATGTTTTATAATTCTACTTTCTGTTTTATTATACAGTTTTTGACTATCATCTTAGTTTTATTTCTATTTATTTGAATCCTGCCACTTCCCCAAATTTTTCTATTTGTTGCAACAATATTGGTCCCGAATTCATTGGATCTTCCACTATAAATACCAAATTATCGGCTATGCCTGAACTTTATATTCCTCATTTCTAATTTTAATTCCGTGAATCTCTGGGTTTTGTCTGGTTGCAGCTAGCAACACTTCTAAAGACAAGATAAATAGCAGGGACGATAATGGACACCCTTGTCTCACTCCTTTTGCAATTTCAAAATCTTCAGTGCGATCTCCATTTAGTAATACATTTGCTTTTTGATTTGAGTATATTTCTTGTAATGTTTTTCCTATATTGGTGCCCAAATTCAACTTTTTAATTTGATATAACATGAATTTCCAATTGAGATTATCAAATGCTTTTTGCACATCTATGAAGATTAAGGCTGCCTGTTTTTCTGGGTGAGCTTCGTAGTATTCAATCGAATTTAGTACTGTTCTAATATTTTTGATTTGTCTGTTTGGCAGGAAACCATTCTGGTCTGTATGTATAAGTTCTCTCAGAATTAGTTTCACTCTTTCTGCCAATATTGTCATGAATATCTTATAATCCATATTTAGCTACGAGATTGGCCTATAGTTCGCAATTAGTTATTGATCGGTGCCATCTTTTGCAATTAAGGAGATGTATGCCTCAGACCAGAACCTCGGAAGTCTAGCTTGCATTATTGCCTCATTATATAGTTCCAGTAACATTGGTTCGAATATTTCAGATAAATTGTTATATAATTCGTCTGGTAGACCATCTGGACCTGGTGGTTTTTTTGTTTTTGTATCACCTTTTGTAGCTCTGTTAGTGTTATTTCTTTGTTAAGTATTTCTCTGTTTTCTTCTGAGATTGGGCTCAGACCATTTCCCTCCAAGTAGTATCTAATATTTTTTTCCATAACTTCTTGCTTATAAAGCTCGCCAAAATACCTTCACATAATTCTCTTTTTCTCCTCCATCTGATAATACCCTGTCCCTTCCTCATCCTTAAGTTGCTGAATTAATCTTTTCTCTTTCTCTATTTTTAATTTATGGAACAACCACCTTCCTGGTTTATTTGCTGATTCAAAGAAATTATCCTTAAAGAGTTTTTAAGTTGCGTGCATTTTCCTCAATATCTATCAAATTTAATTCATGTCTAATCATCCCTATTTCTTTCTTAGCTTTCATATTTTTTGGGTCTTTTTGGAGCTCATTTTCAATTTTTTAAATCCTTTCTTGTAATTCATTCTGTTTCTTCCATTTTTCTTTATTTTTCTTAGCTATATAGGCTTTCCTTAGCTATATATAGCTATATTGATATGCCTCTCACAAAGGCCTTTGTGGTGTCCCATAAATTAGTATGTTGTTTTAAATTAAGCATAAAGAATATTTCTAACTTATTTTTAATTCTTTGAATATATTTTTTCTTTTTTATTTGTGGATTTAATATCCATCTCTTTTTCCTTTTATTATGTCCTTTTCATGTAATTTTAACCAGGCTATGATCGGCCCATATATTGGGCATTATTTCTACTTCACTAATGTCTTTTTCAATTGCCCCATTGACCCATACCATATCGATTCTGGACCATGATTTTTGTGGACTAGAATAAAATGTGAATTTCTTCTCATTTGGATTCCTCTTCCTCCGTATGTCTTCCAAATTGGTCTCTTGCATTAAATCGAAAAAGTTTTTGGTAGAATTCTCTTTTTTTTCTTCCTAGTCTCTTCCATACTAGTGGCCCCTTATTGGCCTCGACACCCTTGGTTTGCAGATTTAAGGGGTCTCTCAGTAGCTCAGCCTTGGAGGATTCCTGAAGAAGATCTCTCTCTCCTCCAGGGGTCCTTGAGTCATCCAGAGCCTCAGTGGCTACAACTGACAGTTTGGTGATTGAGTGGAGCATGCTAAAACACGTCCATCTCTCCAGCAAAGTAATCAGAACCATTCAGGCCTTCAGGAGATCTTTGACCATCTGTATCTATGATGTGACCTGGCAAGCCTTTTCTAGCTGGTGCTCCAAATCAAACATTCAACCTTTACAGGCCTCTGTGGCAAATGTTTTGGAATTTCTACAGGCTGGTTTGGATAGAGGCCTTTCTTCCAACATCCTTCGTCGTCAGATGGTGGCTATTTCTTCGGTGTTGACTTGTGGCAAATTGGAGTCTTTGGCTCAGCATCCTAGAGTCCATAGGTTTTTCAGAGGTGCGACCAATCTTTGCCCTCCGGTGGTACAGGTACCCTACGTGGGATTTGTCTAGGGTTTTGCAATCCCTTACTAAGGCTCTGTTTGAGCATCTAAGGCAGGCTAGTCTGCACCTTCTTACCCTGAAAGTAGACTTCTTGGTGGCAGTTACTTCAGCCAGAAGAGTATTGGAGTTGGTCGCCCTCTCAGTTTGCCTTGATCTCTGTATATTTCTGTATATTTCACCCTCACTGGGTAGTTTTGAGGTTGGACCCAGAATTTATCCCCAAGGTCAGCTCTTTGTTTCACAGGTCTCAAGAGCTGCTGCTTCCCGATTTTTGTCCCTATCTGGTCCATGATTTGGAGAAAGCTTGGTATACCTTAGATGTGCATAGGACACTGAAGGACTATATTAAAAGGAGATCTGAATTCCGTGGGACGGAATCTCTTTTTTGTTCCTTCCATGTTGGGGGGCAAAGTGACTCCATCCACAGTCAGCAGGTAGATCAAGGCATACATATACAGGGCATACTCGAGTCAGTCCCTCCCGGTACCTAGAGGCATTACGGCTCATTCCACATGCAGCGCTGTGACGACTGCAGCCTGGGCAACACAAGCTTCAACTGAAGAAGTCTGCAAGGCAGCCACTTGGACATCCCCATCTCCTTTCATTTGCCACTATTGTCTGGACACCTTTGCTTCAGTGGATGCAGCATTTGGTAGAAGGATTCTGCAAAGAGTTGTCGTGGAGCATGGGGACCAGGACCAGTCTTAATCCCTCCCGTGGACAATCCAGCTTTGGTATGTCCCATTCCTGACCTGTCGCAGTCTTACAAAGGAGAATGGGCATTATCTTACCTGAACAACGGTTTTCTCCTTGAGGGCAAGACAGGTCAGCCCCACCCTGATGGAACTGGTCCTTACAGTGGGCCGATGGGAGGGGGGAACCGATAATGATCTCTTTGGATTTTTGTTTTTCTCAGAGACAGTCCTGTCTGTCGTGGTGACTTCACAGAAAGCTGTGAAGAGCCACCCAGAGTGAGTGGAGCTAGGCTAATAAGCCTTTTAGACAGACTCAGTCCAAGCAGCTAGGACAAGAGCAACTCCATTCCTGACCTGTCTTGCCTACAAGGAGAACAGGCGTTCAGGTAAGACAATGCCCGTTTCTTT
This sequence comes from Pseudonaja textilis, assembly GCF_900518735.1. Next base: position 8,591,335 of record NW_020769346.1, on the reverse strand, counting down.
ATGCTGCTTATTAAGTATTAAGGAATGAGAGACCAAACCAGAGCATTCACAAGTAAGGGCTTTATTCAACAGAATAAAGGGCTGTCGCGTCTGCATACTAACAAGCAGACATGCTCCAGCGAACAGCGGCTGGCTCGACCTAGCAGCCGGCTTTTATAGCCGACTGTCGAAGGGAGCCAGCCAATGGGAGCTGTAAACGCCCCCGCAATATAGATGGACTTGATTGGGAACTTTGGTCAGTTCCAAGGACATAACACCCCTTCCCCCCAGATGCGAACATGAATAGTCCTTTAAATATGCAGGGGGTCTGTGCGAGCGCCCGGACCGGCGCAGTTCGGGTGAGTCACTGAGTGGACCAGAGTTCAGGGAATCAGGACTGGTGGGTGCTGGAGAGCGGGGTTGCTCTGGAACCAGATCAGGCGTCTGTGAACAGTCTCTGCCACCGGGTTGGGTTGTAGTATAGTCATTGTCCGGCAACCTGGTGGCATCGCTGGTCGGCAAAGCTGGCATCTCCGGCGGGCGGTCCCGGTCTACCGTCCGTTCCCCTCGCTCGGTCTGTGGTGACAGGCCACTCAGATGGTCCCCGATCGGATTCTGGTGTGGCGACTGGAGATCCACAGGAGTCCATGGTTCAGCATGGGCATGCCCACTCTGGCGCTTCCTTATCTGGTCCAGATGTCTGCGCCAGACTCGCCCGTCCTCCAGTTGAACTTGGTACGACCTCGGACCGGTGATGGCCACGACTCTCCCGGGTACCCATAGTGGATCGCCGGCGTAGTTCCTGACAAACACTGGGTCCTGCAACACAAAATCTCTGACCCTGCTGTCAGACCCGATAGGAGTGTCAGGGCAATAATGGGGATGCAGCCTGTCTAACACCGTTCTCAGGCGTCTGCCCATTAGGAGCTCGGCAGGCGACTTGTTTGTAACCGTACAGGGGGTCGTGTGTTGGCTCAAGAGAAAGCGGGAGAGCTTAGAGTGCCAGTCCTCTTGATTGAATCTGGCCAACGCCTCCTTTGTTGACCTAACGGCTCTCTCTGCCAACCCGTTGCTGGCAGGATGAAAGGGGGCCGTTAAGATGTGCCGGATGCCCAGGTTGGTGACATACCGGCTGAACTCTGTAGACGTAAATTGGGGGCCATTGTCCGAGACTAGAGTGTCAGGCAGCCCGTGTGTTACAAATAAACGGGTCAGGGCTTGGGCAACTGCCCGGGTGGTGGTCGTGGGTAGAAGGGCCACATCGATCCACTTGGAAAACGAATCCACGACCACCAAGAAGGTCTTGCCGTGCATTGGCCCGGCCAAGTCAATGTGCAGCCGTGACCACGGTGCGTTGGCACTCTCCCACTTGGTTGGGGTGGTAACTGGTGGTGCTGGCCTGGATTCCTGACAGGGTCGGCAACAGCTTACCCATTTGGCGATCTCGTCGTCCATGCCCGGCCACCAGACGTAACTTCGAGCCAACGCCTTCATCCGGACGATGCCTGGGTGACCCTCGTGCAGCGCCTTCAGGACAGGTGTGCGCAGGGAGCTTGGAATGACGACTCTGGTTCCCCACAACAGGCAGCCCTGTAAACTGGAAAACTCTAGCTGGCGGGTTTTAAATGGTGTGAATTCGGTTGTGAAATTAGTGACCGGCCACCCCCTCCATACCCAGTCCAGAACCTGGGCGATTGTTTTGTCTTTTTTGGAGTGGAAGGCGATGTCGCCTGCGGTGACAGGTAGTTTGAGCTCGCTGACATCGAAGATGGCGTGGACCGGAGCCGGGTCCTCTACAGGGGTTGGCAGCGGGCAGCGGCTGAGGGCGTCGACGTGGCTTAGGTTTTTTCCCGGCCGGTGAACGAGTGTGTACGAGTAGGCCGCCAGGAATAAGGTCCATCTTGTCATCCTGGGTGACAAGACTTGGGGTGTTTGTTTGTCCCCCGATAGTAGCCCCAGAAGCGGCTTGTGATCAGTGATGAGTTCGAATTTGTGACCAAAAAGAAATTCATGGAATTTTTTAACTGCAGCCACTGCGGCTAGAGCCTCTTTATCGATTTGGCTGTAGTTACGCTCGGTTGGTGACAAGGTTCTGGAAAAGAAAGCGATTGGTGCCTCGGAGCCGTTGGGTAGTCTGTGGCTTAAGACAGCCCCGATCCCGAAGGGGGATGCATCTGCTGCTAAGACTAAAGGGAGGCGCTGGTCGAATTGGATTAGGACAGCGTCTGAGGTGAGCAGCGATTTGACTGCTTTAAAGGCATAATCCTCTTTGGGTCCCCAATGCCATGGTGCATTTTTGTCTAGAAGTCTGTGTAACGGTTCGGCTACTGAAGCGTAGAAATTTAATAAGCCTAGGAAAGCCTGTAATTCAGCCTTTGTGGAAGGCGTGAGTGCCTTGTGAATTGCTTTGACTTTAGATTCTACCGGGTGGATGCCAGAGGCGTCTATTCTATACCCAAGAAAGTCCACCTGTTTAGTGGCAATGGCACACTTCTCCCTTTTTAGTTTGAGGCCATGCTGTCTGAACTTGTCTAAAACCGCTCTGACTCTTTGGAAAAGTTGGGGCCTGTCCCTGGCTGAGACCAATATGTCATCAAAATAAGGAACCACGCCAGGGAGGCCTTGGAGTATACGTTCCATTAATGACTGAAAAATGCCTGGGGCAACACTAACGCCAAACTGGAGACGCCTGCACCTGAATGCCCCTCTGTGAGTGACAATAGTTTGTAAATCGGCCGTTTGACTGTCAACAGGAAACTGTTGATAAGCCTGAGACATATCCAATTTGGCGAAAATGGTGCCAGGCTCAAATGTGTGGAGTAAGTGCTGGATTACCGGGACTGGGTAAGCGCTAACCTGTAGGTAGCGGTTAATTGTGGTCTTATAATCAGAACAAATTCTTAAACTGCCATCCTTCTTAAGGGGTGTGACAATTGGGGTTTCCCATTTAGCAAAATCCGTGGGCTCAATCACCCCCTGTTTAAGTAATTTGTCCAGTTCCGCGTCCAGTTTAGGGCGTAGTGCAAATGGTACTCTACGCGGTTTTAAACGGACGGGAACTGCTTGGGGGTCCACTGAAAAAGAAATGGGTGTGCCATTGTAACACTCTAATTCGTTGCTGAACACATCAGCGTAGTCTGCAAATAGGGAGTCGATGTCTGAAGTTGAGACAGCGTGGACTCCCGTTAAGCTAAGACCGAGATAGGGGAACCAATCCAACCCCAACAGACTAGGGAGGGCACCGTCAACAACCACTAAAGGCAGATGGCCTTTAAAGGATTTGAATTTAATGAGGAACTTGCCTTTTCCGAGTACTGGAATATTCTTCCCCTGATAGTCCCTCAAGGTGAGGCGGCTCTTCTGGAGCTGGTTCCTAGACAGGCTGGGCCGGATTTTCTTAAGAGTGTTCCACGAGATGATCGAGAGCACTGACCCGGTATCGACCTCCATGAGACAAGGTTTACCTTCTAAATGAATAGAAAGTGTGATTTTATTAGGTGTCAGGAAAGTGTGATTAGCTTGATAGCAAGTATAACAGTTTTCTACTTGCCTTGGTGGCTCCGGAGGAGAGTAAGAGGACGCAGACCTTTGTGATGCCACGTGTGCTGCCTGGCAGGCTCTGGCGATGTGACCTTTTTTGTTGCAGTTGTTTCTGAATCTGCACGCCGTCCGGGCATGGGGACCCCCGCAGGACAGGCATAACAGGATGTGCTTTGGTGCGATGCTGTTCCCGTGCTTTGCCCCTACCTGTGATCTCCTCAAAGGTTTGAGACGATGAACTTCCGACTGTTCAATGGGGTCTTCTTCACTCACCGCTTCCTCGGAGTGAACAGTGGCAGAGCTGGGTTTGGGGGTAGTCCCCTGGATTTCAGCAGCTGACTGGGCTGCTAGCTCCGCTGCTAAGGCTTCTTCAACCGCTTGGGAGAGGTTGAGATCTTTTCTGGCTAGCAAACGCCTCTGTAGTTTTAAGTCTTTGACTCCACATACGAGTTGGTCGAGTAACATGTCGTCCAGGTAATTTTTGAACTCGCAGTGGAGAGCTGCTGTCCTCAGGGCGGCCACGTATTGATTTATGGATTCCCCATCTGCTTGCTTCCTCATCCGGAAGGCAAAACGCCTCGCGATCTGCGACGGTTTTGGGGAGTAATGATTTGAGAGCGTTTCCAGCAGCTCTGGCCATGGAACGCTCTTGATTTCTCGCGGAGCAAGGAGGGCTGTTGCGGTATCGAAGACTGCAGCTCCGCAGTAGCTGAGGAAATATGACTTAATTCGGTGTTCCGCTGCGTCAGCCAGACCGATGGCATCAATATAGTGATTGAACCGGCTTCTGTAAGAGTCCCACTTCTCTTCATCCGGTTTAAAAGGCGGAAATGCTGGGTTAGCGTTCATATTGGCGCCTCAGACGAGGGTAGACTGCCCTCTCTCTCTGGGTATACGAGGCCCAATACGTGCTCACATGAGTGCAGGCGGCTGTGGCTGCAGCGGTTCACCTGGCTCAATGACTTCAGCTCTTTGTGAGTGAGCGTTAGAGGCTCTAGCTGTAACGCTGTGACTACCAGCAATCTTTTTGAATCTCGCGCTCCCGGAAAGCATTGGCGGATGCTCTGACAGAGATTCAAATTTCGCGCTCTCTGGGCGCGTGGGCGGCTGCGGACACAGCGCCGGGCTTCGCTTTGGTTTTGAATTCAAACGACAGCAGTTTGAATTCCGCGCTCTTTTCCGAGCGGGGCGGCTGTAGCTTCAGCGCCTGACTTCACTCTCTCTCTCTCTGTAGCTTTCAGTGCGAGCGGCTACAGACGCTTCACTTTCACTCAGCTAACTAGCGAACTGACCGAGCTCTCTGCTTCGCGGCTGCGGTTCAGTTGCTATCGTGATTTCAGCTCAATGGAATGCTTCTGGTTAGTCGAATCCCACCTTCGTCACCAGTATTAAGTATTAAGGAATGAGAGACCAAACCAGAGCATTCACAAGTAAGGGCTTTATTCAACAGAATAAAGGGCTGTCGCGTCTGCATACTAACAAGCAGACATGCTCCAGCGAACAGCGGCTGGCTCGACCTAGCAGCCGGCTTTTATAGCCGACTGTCGAAGGGAGCCAGCCAATGGGAGCTGTAAACGCCCCCGCAATATAGATGGACTTGATTGGGAACTTTGGTCAGTTCCAAGGACATAACACTGCTCTTACATCAATCTCCAAAAGATCAAGACGACTTTATAAGTTCACCAGGGAGATTACAATCCTGTTAATGATCCACCTAAGACAGGGGTCTGCAACCTTAAACATTCAAGGAGCCATTTGGACCCATTTCCCAAAGAAAGAAAAATACTGGGAGCCACTGAGTGGGAGTGGCCAACTCAATGTCACTCACTCCCACGAGTCACATGACACCACCCCCCAACCATGCCTACCCTGGTTTTGTTGCTCCTGGTATTTTCTTTTATCTGGGAAACATATCTCTCTCTCTTCTCTCTCCTCTCTCTCTTTCTCCCTCTCTCTCATCTCTCTCTCTCTCTCTCTCTCCCTCTCTCCCATCTCTCTCTCTTTTTTTTCTCCCTTTCTCTCATCTCTCTGTCTCATCCCTCTCTTTCTCTCACCTCTTTCTCGTGTGTGTGTGTGTGTGTGTGTGTGTGTTCCCTCTTGAACCATTTCAAAAACAGGTGAGGGTTGGGATTTTTTTTTTTGCTGATGTTGTTCTTTCTTCTTTGGGTGTTTTTTACCATATGATTTAAATCAAGAGTCATTTCAGGTTTCCAGATAAATGAAACTTTTTTGCCCCCCCCCC